>PVIU01014954.1:0-50012 GCA_004026605.1 Ondatra zibethicus | reverse complement strand
AAAAAATTTTTTTTTATCTTTAATTATGTTCTTGAATGGAAAAAAAAAACAAAACAATGTATGGAAAAAAAAAACTGGGTAGAAAGGAATTTCTACACTAATAGACAGATTTTGGTGCATGTGGGTAGATAAAATGGACTAATTTTTGCAAGTAGCCATGAACATGAACCAAAACCATGTTGTACTGTGAATAAAAGTTGTAGAACTTAAAAAAAAAAAATGATAGAATCTGTGCTGTGCTGACTAACTACTCCTGGGCATTGTGCCTGTCCTAAAGTGTGGTAGATATACTCAGTGTCACTCTGTTAGACCTTACTGATATTTCCTTTCCCAGAAGGTATAAATACAGTTAACTATTAACTATATTAATCTTTAAAAAAAAAAAAAATAATTACTACAATTTCTGTGTGGTTATTTTGGGTGTAAGCTAGCCAGGTGGCCGGGACAAAGGGCCACCCTCCTTAGTGCAACAGGAATGCCATTCTCAGTCTTAATGCAGGAGGGCGGAGCTTGGCCCTGCCCCAACTTAATGTGCCAGACTTTGTTGACTTCCCGTGGAAGCCCTTACCTTGGGAAGAGTGGATGGGGTTTGGGCTGGGGGGAATTTGGGGTGGGTGTGGGAGGAGGAATTGGGGGGGTGAACTCTGGATGGAATGTAAAATGAAATTAAAATTTGAGTGAGGTAACCCAGACCCAGAAAGACAATTATCACATGTATTCACTCATAAAGTGGTTTTTAAACATAAAGCAAAGAAAACCAGCCCACAAATTACAATCTCAGTGAACATAGACAACAATGAGTACTCTAAGAGAGACATACATAGATCTAATCTACATGGGTAGTAGAAAAAGACAAGATCTCCTGAGTAAATTGGGATCATGGGGACCTTGAGAAATGGTTGAAGGGGAGGGGAGAGACTGGGAGGGGAGCAGAAAAAAATGTAGAGCTCAATAAAAACCAATTAAAAACAGAAAAAAAAAATTAAAAAACCTATAGTGAAGAACTGCCATTTTCACCTGGCTCCTAAATCACAAAACAGTAACAAAACTTTGCTTTAAAATATAAATATTAGAATACTATGAAGGGCCTCTCATTTGGAGCATTAGTGAAGCTTCATGAATTAATATTTAAAGGACTCAAACTGTCCTGACTGAATACATATTGAGGCGGTAATACTTAATATCCACACAACTGCTATGTCATAGAAGTAACTTTTAATAAGACCTAATTTACAGGAAGGCTCATGAAATGTTGCCCTTCAAGGGAAGGGTTTATGCTTTACAACAGATATAGCATATTCTTTTACTTGGACACATTCATTTTGTCTCAGAATGCAGTTATAAAGAGAGGTCACAGTGTACTAATAAGTGGGTATCACACTGGACACAGCTTCCAGGGGATGATTTTGCTTTTCTCCCTATAGCCCTTGCTAGCTTCTTCCCTGCCCTGTACTTTATGTACAATAGAGGGTGAGTGAAACAAAGAAGAAAGGTAAAGGGCTGAAGAGTTTGATTCTCAATTCTTTTGAGGACCATTTTAGGGTTTTATTTATGCTCTCATACAATACATTCCAACCACAGCCTTACCTCCTGTTCTCCTCCTATTCCCCTTCCCCACCTCCCCTCTCCCCCAGATCTACTCCTTCCCCATTTCCCATCAGAAAATAAGCAGGCCTTCCTGGTATATTAACCAAATATGGCATAGCAAGATGCAATAAGACTAGGCACAAAACCTCTGATCAAGGCTGGACAAGGCAACCCAGTAGGAGGAAAAGGGTCCCAAGATCAGGGGAAAGAGTCAGATAACCCTTACTCCCACTGTTAGGAGTCCCACAAAAATTCCCAAGCTAAACAATCACAGCATACACGCAGAGGACCTAGCAAAGATCCATACAGGCTTCATAATTGCCACTCTAGTCTCTTCGAGTCCCTATGAGTCCTGCTTAGTTGGTCACATTCATCTTGCCTGTTTTTGCCATAGATACATGAGTTTCTATTTATAATGGCAAATTACAAGATGGAAGTATTTTAGACTGAGGCTATTTTTATAGTTTGAAAAATTAATACTATCCATATACCTTAAGACAGCACCGTGAAAACATACTACATCAACTTTACAAAAGCCACTTCAGACATCTGTGAGCAACATTTTTAAATGATAAACATAATGAAAATCATATAAATGAACGGTAGGATTTTTTCTGTCATCTTGATAGCCATTTTTAAAGCAGCTACATCCATTCATTCACTGAGAACTAATAATGCCATACTGTAAGAGGTAGTACTGCCAAATATAAAGTACAAATTGCAGTGTTTCAAGTCCCAGTGATGCTTTACAACAGATATAGCATATTCTTTTACTTGGACACATTCATTTTGTCTCAGAATGCAGTTATAAAGAGAGGTCACAGTGTACTAATAAGTGGGTATCACACTGGACACAGCTTCCAGGGGATGATTTTGCTTTTCTCCCTATAGCCCTTGCTAGCTTCTTCCCTGCCCTGTACTTTATGTACAATAGAGGGTGAGTGAAACAAAGAAGAAAGGTAAAGGGCTGAAGAGTTTGATTCTCACCCTTAGTAACAAAGGTAGTGCTGACTAATGGACTTACAAGAGAAGGAGATAGCAAGTCAAATAAATAGATAATGCATTCAATTTTAGGTTTTAGAGCGTATACAAATTCTAAATTCAATCATTTGTACTTTTAAAATGCTCTGTAACCAAGAAAAATCTGTAGATTAAAAGAAAAGGAGAAAGAGACGAGGAGAAGGAGAGCAGAAGAGAGGCAAGAAGGCACGGGGTGGGGGAGAGGAAGAATTAAAAGCTTACAAATGGGCAAGTGTTGTTTCTATCTCTGATATCCAAATATCTTCCTGCTTCTACTCTCACACACACACACACACAAACAGTGACATACAACTCCAGAATGAGAGCCAATAGCTGGCTTTGGACTACTTTCTATTCTCGTACAATCTGTTTCCCTAAAGAAAGGAAAAGGAAAGGAACAACACTTTTCAGCTACTGTTTTCTCTCTCTTTGTAAAGCCATAGACACTCCCACACAGCACAGGCTCAATCCCAGCCAAACTGTGTGTGTGCGCGAGATTTTAAATAGGAAAAGCAGGTCTTCCATTTCTGTTAGCAAAGTCACCTCTCACTGCTAGAGCGAAACATGTAATAATACTTTATTGTCATGAGCAGGAATCTGCTTTGCTAATTAAATGCAGCTGTCAGTAATTATTCCTTGTCAGTATAATCTATTTTCGGTTGCTCTACTTTAAATGATAAAAGAGGGCCTGATATTGAGAGGGTGGGATAAGCAAGGTGACTGCTTCCTTCCTCAGATGAGCAACTCACTTTTTAAGAAACGACCGAAGAGCACTTTTTTATTCTGATGACGTGTTAACTGGACTGCTCCCTGTGTTCATAGCACAGGCAGTGGTTGGTTAAAAGTTAAACTGTCTTTACTTTAAAATTTTAACTCTCTATACTCTGACCCTTTTGTGTAATACCCAAGGTCTTAGCATTTTCTTTACACTACCATGACATTCTCATGGCATTTCCTGAAAGGACAGCAGGTGGTAGATGGTGGCAAATCTGTAAGAGAAGCAGCAAGCGAAGTCACAGGAATGTCCACCAATGTACATACACCTTCTAGTTCCTGGCAAACTTGGTTAGAAGTAGAGGAAATCCTTATTGGAGGGAAGAGTTGTCCTCTTATACTCCATTAGGTTTTCTGGGAAAAGTAGTGATTAGTTTAAGCTTCTGAATTTGAAAGAAAAAGATACTTTCATGATCTTTGTATGTGATATCAATGGATCTGCATCTGTGATACTAAAACAAGGTCAGGACAAAGTTAATGGAGCCTGCCTTACTGCATGAGCTAGGTACTGAGGCTGCCACAGATGCTGGCATCCTGTCCAGGGTCAAAGGGACACGTATCCCTGACATGGCAAATGAATGTGGTGGGAATGGAGAGTGGAAGTTGGAGTCCAAAGGGGTTGTGTGATGGACTGGTAGAAGGATCATGAAGAAAAATAAGCTCAGCAAGAAGTACCGTATGAGGGAAGCTTGCCATATAAAAGCTTCACTCCGCTGGGGATAAGAGACTTCTGACACCACCAGAGCAACCCAACTGCATCATTCTTCTCCCACCATCTGTTATCTATGCAACACTCCAATAGGATGCCATGATACTAGTTATTAATTACCTTGTAGAGTTGCCCTCAAATTTGGCAGCTACTCTTCCGAATACACCATGTAAATTAAATATATATATGAAATATATTTTTATAAATATATATTCATATCAGGGAAGGAAAAGCATTTCAGAGGAACAATGAAAAGTAAAATAAAGCTATGTAAATGCATGTAAAGATATATAGATAAAAGTCAGTAACTTACATAGAATCCATAATCCAACGAGAATGGCATAAATGGCTCATTGTTCCATTTTGCCTACTGAGAAAACTTGAGCTTTTCCTAAATGTTCTCATTTCTGAAAATAATAATAATAATAGTAATAGAAGAAACTGGAGAGTCACTGAGGGCCTTCAAAAGTGGTTTATTCAAAGAGAAAATTCTAAAAGATAACGGTAGATAGTAGGTGGGGCCTTTAATGTTTTTTTTTTAACTTTTATTTTAATGGATTCTCTCTCTTAGCCCACTGAGTCCCCAAAGAGGCTAATGACTTCTGAAGTCCGTCTTTTGAATCAGTTGGTTGTGATTCTGTCATATTGTAGGTGATCAGTGGCCAGCTGATGAGTTTTGAGTTGTTATTATAACATTGGTTAATGTGTGTTAAGCACTTTAGCAAGACTTTAGGCAGTGGGAGCCAAAGACACATTTCAGAACTTTTGCATTAATGAACATAGATTTTGTTTTACACATGAGTGTCAACAGGTCCCCCAGGTCCCATAATCACAGAGCCCCTCATGTACCATTGCTGCATTTTCCTACACCGGATCCCTTGTCCTATGTGGGGAGACTTGAAATCCCCTTTCAGTTTCTCCCAATGCATTGAAAACTATTTCTCTTTGAGCTTGCTTTAGGATCTCATGAGGCCTGGCATTCACACTGTATCAGGGGCAGTCTCAGGATATCTGACCAAGACCACCCTGGCCAGGCTTCCCGGACTAGTCTCACTGTACAGAACACTGCTAGATGTCAGGATGCAACATGATCTTAGTCATTTTAGGAACTTTATGGCATTTTTTTCTCAGCTCCAGTTTCAAGCATCTTCATAAAAAACTACATATATGGTCATCTCCTTAAAACATACAAAAAGCCTTTTGTTCAACTTTCCAAGACTTCAATATTTTGATGCATTTTAATTAGCCCACATCAATCATATGTAATAGGTTTTAGTATCAAATTATCATATGTGTATATTGTATATAACTACTACTACTTCGCTCTTTCTCCCTGCCTCACACACACACTCAAGTATATACAATTCCTGGTTAAGCAACCTTGTAAAATAGAATATGGTTGCTTGTCCAACAGCATGGCTCAGCAGGGAAGGGTACTTACTGCCAAGGAAGATAAACTGTATCCAATCCCCAGGATGCACAAACTGAAAGGAGAGACCTAATGTCCTACAGACTGTCCTCTGACCTCCACATGACCTCAGTCTGGCACAGGGTGAAACAAGTACCTGTTTACATACTAAATGATGAGAAGAATAAATGAAGAGTTGAGTGTGAGAGGACTGGGAGAGAAGTCTTTTCTCTGACCTCTCTGGTCAGCCCTATCTCTGGCCTCTCCTAGTAATCCTTTTCTCTAGTAAGTTCAAGTGCATATGGTGAGCTATCAAGATGATTTATTAATTTTAAGTGTAAATTTGGAACTTTGTTTCTCTAGGAATGATCTACAAAGGATTGTGTTATTTTATTTTTATTTCATACCTTCAAGATTAAGAAAGTTTCAGAAGGTTCCATAAACTCATTTTTTTGAGATTTTTCTTTTAAAAGTCTTTTAACTATATGTTATAACCATATCACATGAATATTTGGAGGTAAATCTGAAAATAAATTCTTTTACTGTGAACAAAATAGAAAACTCAATAAGACCAAAAAAAAGGTCAATGACGTACTATAATCCCATTACAGATGCTTATCTACTACACAAGAAATGGCAGCCTGTTGGTAAACATACTTCATAGTAAACATGCAGAAACAAGGCTTTTAGATGTGTGTGGCCATTCCCTAGTAAATAACCATTTATAAATGAAATTAAAAAATCCCTTCAAAGACATATAAAACATAATTTTACATTCAAAAATATCTCAAGTATACTATACTCTAAACATACTGACATATTTAAAATAATATGTAAACTAAAACCTGAGAAATTTCAGTTCTGAATCTATAGTGCTTCAAAATGTAAAAGCTCTTCAGAGATGACATGATACTCCTTATGAAAATTCCCCATCTGGTCTTATCTTACACACCAGTTAAAACACAAGTGTGCTAAAGTACTGTGTAAAACTGAAAGGAGAATAGAGTGCGCGAGAAACATGAATGAATTTTCTGCTTATTCTTGCTCCCATCCCGAATGTATACAAACAAATAATAATCCAAAATTGGAAAATATCTGAAATTTAAAGATTGCAGATAAGGTATCCACCACCTGAATAAATATTTAATTTACTTATTTGACATATTCTTTCTGGAATCAGAAGCAAGAACACACAATTAAGTACAGTGCTAAATATTTCTTATTTCCCTTGTAAATCAATTAAAATAATTGATAAATATTATTACTTATTCAGAGATGAGAATCTCATTTTACATTTTAAGACTGAGAGAAAATGGGTGTGAGAGAACTAAGTTAATCCTGCCAGCTTTCTCTTTAAATTTTACTTTGAAATTCTTATTGTGAAGATCTAACAGTATTTTAATTTTTAATTGCTTTATTTAATTTGTTTGTTTGCTTATTATATTTTTGGTTACTTACTAGGGAATGGCCACACACATCTAAAAGCCTTGTTTCTGCATATTTACTATGAAGTATGTTTACCAACAGGCTGCCATTTCTTGTGTAGTAGATAAGCATCTGTAATGAGATTTTCATACGTCATTGACCTATCTTTTGGTCTTATTGAGTTTTTTATTTTGTTCACAGTAAAATAATTTAATTTCAGATTTATCTCAAATATTCATAGATTTTTCAGACTTATTAAGTGCTTAGTACTTTGTTAAATATGTCTCCTGCTCAATAAGAATAAAGAGTTTAAATATGCAATGTGGTTATAACATATAGTTAAAAGACTTTTAAAAGAAAAATCTCAAAAAATGAGTTTATGGAACCTTCTGAAACTTTCTTAATCTTGAAGGTATGAAATAAAAAATAAAATAACACAATCCTTTGTAGATCATTCCTAGAGAAACGAAGTTCCAAATTTACACTTAAAATTAATAAATCATCTTGATAACTCACCATACGCACTTGAACTTACTAGAGAAAAGGATTACTAGGAGAGGCCAGAGAGAGGGCTGACCAGAGAGGTCAGAGGGAAGACTGCTCTCCCAGTCCTCTCACACCCAGTTCTTCGTTTCTTCTTCTCATCATTTAGTATGTAAACAGGTACTTGTTTCTTTGCCGACTGATTTTACCATCAAGCCTGTAGGTTTCCTAAGAGAATAATTAAGTCCCTGTATTCCAACATCAAGCATACTCCATAGCACAGAGCAGTCATTCAATAAATGAACTCTAGAATGAATCAAAGAATTTACCATGTAAGAAAAAGGAATATCAATGTTAGATGAAGGATGAAGGAATACTATGGCTATTTTTTTAAAGAAATATGACTACAATGAGGACCCCAAGAGAGACACACATAGATCTAATCTACATGGGAAGTAGAAAAAGACGAGATCTCCTGAGTAAATTGGGAGTATGGGGGCCTTGGGTGAGGGTTAGAGGGAGGGGAGAGACAGGGAGGGGAGCAGAGAAAAATGTAGAACTCAGTAAAAATCAATAAAAATATGATGAGTGCTTTATTCCAGATCCTATGGATACACTGGATACATTTGAGGGGAAAGTGTAAAGTGTTTGTATATGAGTGTGTGGTAGAGAAATCTGAAACAACCTCAACTCCACAGAGTGTGATCAGTACTATAGCAGATGACCAGAAATCTAATAAATTCTTGTTTCAGAATGAGCATCAAAGAAAGACACAAGTAATAAAATGAAGAAAAATGGTAAGGAAGATGAAGAGTTAGAAGAGCAATGAACATTGACACTTGTGTGTACAAAGGCATGGATATTGAAGAGACGTGGCCCATTGTTTCTTGGAAACAAACCATTGTTATGACATTCATTAGAAGGATGACAGATGAATCCCAGACAGTGTCACTGAAAAAGTAAGGATGAGCTAATAAGGATATGGAATAAGTTTGAATTTGACCATTAAGGCAGGGGATGCTGTGGGGATGAATAGAGGGATTCTGAGGCCAGGTTTATCTTTAGAATCATTTAAGAAGCCCTGAGGGAGACTCAAGGCTGATGGAGTGGTTGTCAAGATTCAGGTGAGACCACTCAATGGCCTGAACTAAAGTGGTATCTAGTGCTAGGAAGATAATGTGAGCTCAGGAGGCAGGGTGCTTGTGTCTCTAGGACACACCAGTGTGGATCAGCAGGAGGAGGAATACAGGTGTGTATCTGTTTCCTCATATAATCCTTGTCACTATTCTGTTTCTCCCTGTCCTTGGTTGTCTAGGTAGATGACTTTACCAACCAGACAAGAACAAAATAATGGAGTACTTAAGAACACATAACATTAAGAAAGTAATATGTCATAAAGTTTCTCAAGCTCTTTGTTGGTGTATAGGATGGGGAGTCCATTATTTTGAAGAATTTCAAAGTTCTGAAACTAGACACTACCGTAGTAACCCCCGAGTGTCTCTACTAATCCATTTCAAAGTGGATAGGGTAAGACACTAAGATAAATATCTGATTATAAAATTCTACCCAACTAAAATCAGGAAATAGCAATACAGCTAATGCTAATATTTTTTGGTCCTCCTGGCAATGCTATCAAGACAACAGGAGACATCTTGTTTCTCTTTAAAGAGTTAGATATAGATGTTATGTGGACACCATACATCCTGTATAGATTCAGAAATAGTGGGATAGAACACACTGTTTACCAAGAACAAAATGAATACAAGTCTTTTAACCATACATCTCCATGTCGATGGCCCACAAGTCTCTCACACCCTGAACCTCCTGCTTGCTGCCTCTGTTTGCTCCATCTGTTCTCCCCATCACCAAGTGTCTCAATTCTCTGTTTCATGGATTCTGAGACACCTGCAGAAAGAAGCCCTATCTCTTTATATGACACACTAAATGACATGGACATATGGATGAAGGTCACAATCCAGCAAAGCCCTGCCCTAAAGAAGCACAATTTATGATCAGAGAAGAGATACCCAAAGACTTGATGAGCATTCTCCTGAGAGAAGGACTCCAAACACAGGCTTGCCACTCAGAGATTTGCCACTCACAGAGACATATCACTCACAAAGCTTTGCCACTCACAGAGATGCTTGTCATTCGCAGAGCCTGGCCACTTAGAGACATGTCACTCACATAACACATCTCCCAACATTAAGGTTAAAAGAATTTTACCTAGCTGGGCTATTGGGACTCAATTGTTAGTCATTAACTTAACTACAAGCCATGCAGCTCCTTAGGAGACACCCACAGACCTTGGCTCTGAAACATATCCTTGTATTTTTTCTTATTCATCAAAACTCTGTATAGGCTATCATTATTGTTATCAAATTAGACAGTACAGCTTAGGGAAGGGTCATCTTGAAAATCCACAGGTAAAAATGCTCAGTAGAATGGGATGTTTCCAAGAGACAAACACACTATATTACAGACGGTCAGGCTCCCCACATGTCCATGCACACCATGTTAGACACCAGAGAAAGAGAGTTGCAGCAACATGCAAAGGCACAGCAGAAGCAGAAGGCATTCCAGCGTCTGCAGTCCCATGACCCTGCCTAAATGAGATTGTCCCATCAGAGGATTATTCCTTTCTGCTGGGCTGACACCAGGAACTTCAATTGCAACTCGCTGCTCCTCCAGTATGGCCAATGGCAGCTTAAGTAGCTATTATATACACATGTGAAAAGCGTGGGCTATGACAAACCAAGGAATGATCTTTCATCTAAATGAAGCTTTTTAAGGTGAAGGAATGTGGTAAAGAAGGCACAGGAAAATAAAGAGGGGTGGGGTAGATTTTGGAAATATTGATTAAATGTGAGGTACCAACATTTATTGCTTCATTAAATAAAAATTACATAGAAGAGCATGAGTAGCTAAGCTGTATGAGCTTAAAATGTGGATTGTAGGTGGAGCTTCTATATTAACTTGTTACCAAAAAATAGAAATCTAAGAATTAAATTAAACCTTTAAAAGAAGTAACCTGCTTAATGACAACAACGCAGACACAGCATTTCCTCTTTATACAATGAATTCTATCTATACACTGTAAATTAAAAGAGTCAGAAGAATGTCTGTATCGCCCACAACTTTTAGTTGATATTAAATATAAAGAGATTAACAAACATTTTGTTGACTTTAATAGCACCTTGTTCTCCCCCCTTCACCGTACCTATGTCAGAGGACATGTACTGTCAGAACAGGCTCAGCAGGACTTCAGGCTGGGCATTTTGGTGCATGCCTGCATAGTACTTGGAAAGCAAATACAGAGGGATGGTTTGACATTGGAGGCCAGCTGGGTCTGCATAATGAGTTACAGCCAGAGATACTAGACCTCCATAGTGACACACAAAAATAAACAAAACAAAACAGAACAAAAGAGCTGTAGGCAGAGTTCAAAAGGAATGTGAATGCTGGGTAGTGGTGGTGCATGTCTCTAATCCCAGCACTTGGGAAGCAGAGGCAGACATATCTCTGTCAGTTCAAGGCCAGCCTGGTCTACAGAGCTAGTTCCAGGACAGGCTTCAAAGCTACACAGAGAAACTCTGTCTTGAAAAACAAACAAATAAACAAACAAACAAACGAATGTGAATTAGCTGTCCCATGAGCTTTTGAGCCTTCTCTCAAGTTCAATATCCCTGCCCCCATTTTTGCTGGTTCTTAGGGTAGAACCTAAAGCTTTGAGCATGCTGGGTAAATGCTGTGTCATTGAGTTCTACTCCCAGGCTCTTACATTCTATGGTAGACATGGGCCTTTTAGTCTAGTAATCAAACTCAAGTTTTGAAACATCTTTATTTGTGTTCTTCCTTCAGCACTAGGAGAATACCCAGAATCTGTGCTTTTTAGGCTAGAAGCTCTGATTCAACATGTAGCACATGGCTATTTCATTTAATTATCCTGATGTTGTCACAGTGGTGTTAAAGATCATGATGCTATCAGCAGAATCAACCACTGACTCATATTTGATGCACTATGCTAGGTATCTGGTATAGATTATTATAAAAAAGACTGCAAATGGCATTTCTATTACCACATAACATCTAAAATTAGTAAGAATTAGAAAGTCTAATTAGTGTGCTCCAAGGGGTCACAGATAAGCAGTAGTGAAGCAGAGACCAGCTCACCCAGTCCTGTCTGATACAGTACTTAGACTATGATAAATGCCAATGTAAGTTTCTTCAGTGGCTTGAGTGAGCAAACTATGCTGGAAAGCATCACAGTGACATTTTAATAGGTTTGCAAACAGTTCCCCAAACTATCCTCAAATAGTGTAATCACTACTATTTATGACAGGATGGTTGTGCTTCCTCATTAGCGCTTTAGAGATCCTGCTCTTTAATGTTAATCTTGTCTTTTATGTCTTATTAAAATAAAAGGCATAATTGTAGGCACTCTCCCCTATATTTAAATGTCAGTGGTTGAATCAATTTATTTTTCCATACTCCTTACACTCCTTTATTTTGTTCAACCACTCCATTTCACAAAGATTATTATTCCACATGGCTTCAGATATGATTCATAGATGACGACTGAGACCAACATGAAACAGAAAGTGTCTTTTAAACATTGACTGGTATTACGATTACAAAATACCCAATGTAAGTATAAAACTTTTTGAAAGGTTTTTATTTTTGTTTTGTCTTTGGACAAGCAATTTGAGGAATATCCTGCTTCAGATCATGTAGCAAACAGTAACAGGGTGCCTATTCTATAGAGATGATGTTGACAAGGTTAAGTTCCGTCTCATACCTTTTATAAAACTCAAATTTCTTTGGCATGAACTCTATAGTAACACATATCATTGACCTTAGTGCAAGAAGTTCACATTATAAGGACATTATGGGAAGCATAAAACATTCAGTATCTGATCATCTATGCTATTAAAACTGCTTAAGTATAGCATCAGTTCTTAAAGTTACCTAATTTTAAAGTAGCCGAACCTTAGGAAATGATGGAGTCCATTAAAAACTACATTAAGGTGCAGTTCCACACTCCAGCCCTGCTCAAGTTCAGGCTATGTCACTGTTCCATTACAACCCCTTTCCCAGTGAGTTTCTGAAGAATTTACTCTAAGTTAAAAACCTTCATAAATGAAGCAGAGATCATGGAGTAAAGCTGCTTACTGGCTTGCTTAGGACCACCCGACCAGGCTTAGCACCACCCATGTGAACTAGGTCCTGCCATAACCATCATTATTCAAGGCAATAATCCACAGACATGTACACAGGCCAAATAAATGGAAACAATTCTTCAACTTAGGTTTCTTCTTCTTAGGTGACTCTAGTTCATGTAAAGTTAACAAAAACTAACAAGCATATAATTTCTTTAATTAACTTTAAAAATTATTCAAAAGCAGTGGAATAGTATAGGAGGCTGCCTGAATTAAATGTCAGCTTCACCATATGGTAGCTTTAGCAATTTGACTGTCATTTAGGGAGACAAAGCCTCAATTTCCACATCTCTAAAATGGGCATAGTAACAATATGTATTTCCCCTATGTAAGATGGGACATGACAGAGACTGCAGAAATAAATGAGTTATTTTTAGTATTTTGAAAAGTACTAACTAGCTACACACTCATGGCCATTATAAGTGTTTCTTAATCAAGCTGTTCATAAAAGTTTATCACTCCAAAATTCTTATACCAAACTTGAGACATTTTAAGTATCACTCTAAAGATGAGGCTCATGTCACAAATCCCATGTCACAAAGGCATGATCTTCCCGAAGTCAGTTATTATAACATAGAGCTGTACACAGAAACAAAGACCAATATATTTTATATACACACGCACATGTGTATGTATACATATTTGCATATATTTATCTATAATACTTGATTAAAACAACTTTTCAAACACTTCTAAATACAGACACAGTTTTCTTTCATGAAAAATTCAAAATAATGGAAAATATTCCATTGTACAAAAGATTAATAAATAATAAGGCAGATAATGAACCTTGCATATAAGATTTAGAAAGGTGGTGTATCCTTATGTGTATATAAGCTAGAAGGATTTTCAAACGTGATTTTTCTAACAATTGATAAGTTAGCTATTTTGAAGTACATTTGATCGGTGACTTAAAATGTAGTCATTAATATCTTGCTTTACTTGTGCTTCAGATAGAGAAGTTAGGATTGCATCATGGTTCTCAGAAACAAATTTGGATTATAGAGAAAGAAAAATTTGACAACAAATAATTGGACTCCAGGAAAAAAACAATACAGCTTTGCTTGCTTTAAAGAATTCATATTAAGTTGAAGGGGAAAAAATTAAGTATCCTACTATTCTGAATAGCAGCATTCCAGTCCATAATGGAAAGTTAGCCATCCCTCTATTTTGCCACCCTAAATAAAAGAGGGGACAGGGCTTGAATGAAGTAAACCCCTGTGATTGAACAATTAATTATCTTTCTTATTTTTTCTGTCACCACACCACTCACTTTTTCTTAAAATGCAGTTCCACTACCAAACAATAACTACTCAATTACAACATTGAACTATTAAAATAAGATATTGCAGAGAAATGTAAAATTATGCATTTACAACATATAAAAATATGCAAGTACTTATACAATTTCAGTTGCACACTCTTGTGTATTACAGCTCACAGCTCACATTATATTCCTAAACATGCTAGTCATTTGAGTAAATACTCTATCCACTAATAAATAGTGTATTTCACTAGAAAGAGTTGTTTAGTTCATGAATAAAGGCCACTGCCATTTAAAAAAAGCATCCTGCCAAGATATTCCAGGAGATTCAAAGAAAATTCTCTCCAACTAAAATTTCTATAAGAAGTTTCATTTTTTTCCTCTAGAAGGGAACCTAAACAATTATTTTTGTTAACTTCTTCATTTGCATATAATTGCATTATTAAGAGATGTTACTGTTGCCGAGATTAGAAAAACATAGGGATGAGGAAATGAGGAAGCAAAACACTGTTCTATGAATTCAAGTTTGCTTGTTTGAGGCAACAGGAAGATTTGCATTTATTCATAAGTGAATGCTAATGATGTATTGAGGTCTGGCACTGCTCCAGAGAAGTGCACAGGAAGACAGGACTAGAAATGAGAGCCACTGCAGATTCATGACTTGCTCTAAGAACTCTGATAGGCAATCAGAAGATTAGAGACAGCGTCAGTTCTGTGGAGTTGAGTCATCCAAATGACACGTGGGTTAAAAATAATGGCAAGATTTAGGCAGAAAACAAAGTTAGATACTTTAATGTATCATGTGACTCTTGAGTCAAGGGCTCTTTGTTGGTTGATTATCTACTTGGGGGACAAATCTGCTTTCCTAAGAAAGCCACTGCTGTGGAGTTCCCCTCACCCAGAGTAAGAACAAACACCCCACTGCTAGTAATAATCCTTCCTTGTTTGAAATAACGCCCCAGCTCAGCTATGCTTATTGTGTGCGTTCATGTCTCTAGAAAGACTTCTTGAATGAGTGCAAATTCAGCGAGGAGGAAAGTTATTCATTCAACAACATCTGTGTACGCCTGCAAAATGATGAGAATAGTGAAGGCAGCATCTCTTCCAAACACCGAGAGAAGCCTCCTCACAAAGATATCAGAGGGAGCCACTTCCAACATTAAGCATGAGATCTGGTTTCATGTAGAAACCAGGACCCACTACCCACTGTGACTAGTCACTGAACACTCTGCCCATAATTCCCCTCATTAGATACTTAGCAATATCTATTGAAAAATATTTTACATGAGCAACAATGCCTGTTTCTATTTTATTAATTGAGGAAAGATCATGTGTAAGTAGCCTAGGGTAACTTAGGAGAGGCCAGAACTGTTATTCTTACCACAGTTAACACACTCCAGCGAAGACAGCTATAGGTAAACAATAGTTTCCTCCCCATTATTGTTGTTTGTCTCATTGAATTTTAGCACAATTCACGGGCAAATATCTTTATTTTTCCCTGGGAAGCCCTCTCAACTGACCCAGTCACTTCAAATAGTATCCATTGTAAACAAGCATGATGAAAAAGGCAAGGAAAGATGATTTTATTTCTCCTGCTAAGAACTTAACTAATTTAAGAATAAAGAGGGGGAAAAAACCACTCATGAAGAGGAAGGACAGAGGTAACTTTAAAACGTATTGTAATTAATAGCAATAAAAGATTTTAAACCGTTATATTTGATATCTAAATTTGGCAGTTTCTTTGAAAAGGAGACCAATATGTTGGAATTGAATTGTGCCATGAAAACACCTGCCCAAAGCTATGAAATATGTAGAGAACATTGCACAAAACACTTTAGAGGCACTCACTTTACATGACTGACAGCAAATCAGCTGAGAAAGGAGCAGTGTCGCCCGGAGGATGTTCTCCCGTATTGTGCCCACTCCAGACCCTGCATACTGTTTATCAGATTGAGCTTACATAAATCAGAAGAGAGTCGGGGGGCAATTAAATGTATCCACAAAGTAATATGATATAAAGCACTTTAAAAACAGTAAAGGTCCCCATAAGAGACTAGTCTTTTCCATGAAATAACAGAGAGACAGAGAGATACACGCAGAGAGACGGGGAGAGAGACAGAGAGACCGACTGAGACAGAGGAGAGAGGAAAGAGCAAGAGAGAGAAGAAAGGGGGGCATGAATGAACTAAGGGCCACAAGTATCCCAGCAGTGGCTTTCTTGGGTACATGGCACTCAAGGAGGGAAGCCTGAGAGCAGAGAGGCGCCCACCAAGATGAAATGACTCAGGAGGAGCGCTAGAGGTTTGCTTGGTGTGGTCCTGAAACTGGAGTAAAAGTCATCCACAGCAGGTGGGGTTTCCTTCCAAGCTGGGTAGTGTTCTAAGTCCCAGAGGCGGGTGACAGCGCTGCAGTGGGTCACAGAGGCTGCAGACTTCTTAGTAATAATAACTGATCACCCTCTCCATTGCTCCCATCGTGTGTGTGTGTGTGTGTGTGATGCTGGATGTGAGAGGGAAGGGCTGCGCTGAGTGAGGCTTGAGGGAATGGGAAATGACTCTAAGAGTGGTGGGGGTCTCCAAAGAGACCTTCCACCAAGGCAACTTCTGCCTACTCTGTCTACCTTTTCCTTGTGCCTCAGTGCATCCCACTGCCCTTAAAGCTACCATATAACTTCAAATGGCAGTATGCAATCAGCCCAGAAGTGGCCAAGCACGAACCCCCCAAACTCTGCTGAGATGAGCGATCTTCAGTGAAAGCGAGTTCTCCCTCTGACTCTAGGAAAGCGCTGCATGTAGGTCTCTGGGAAGACAGACAAGCGGGTGGGCCGGCAGGAGGACAAGCTTGGAGGCCGAGTGACTATCTAAATTCACTCAAGCAATTGCTCCCGCTGTTTCGCTTGTCCCATTAGTTTAATCCCAACCTCAGGAAAGGGGGTTTGGCTCAAAGTCTTCCTCAGGAGGCAGCTAGGAAAAAAGAGCCCCGCAAGGAGTTTTGGCCAGAGGGAAGCCTCCTCTCGGCAGCGACTCCCCTTCTCACTTTCCCCCAAACCTAGAAGGTCCGAGCAGATTCTTCTCCCCTCTCTCCCAGGCACGGAGGGCAGCGTGCCCTGCTCACTCACCGTCATCCCCTGTGGCAACAGCCTCGGAGCGGGCCGCAGCTAGGGAAGTGGTGGCCCAGGCCAGTAGCTCTGGTCACCCAGCCGTTTCTGTGGTCCCAGTGTCAGTTGTCCCGTAGTTTGGGATGCTCTGACTAGGTGTCCGCTGTGAGTGAGCGGCAAGGAGAGCAGACAAGCAGCGCTGTATCCGCGCGTGAGAGCGGGGAGGGCGGGCTCCCACTCTGGGGCGGCGACAGCGGTGGCAGCGAGGTCCGGGGCGGGGAGCGAGGAGCGGAGGGGGCGAGAAGTAGTGGAGTTTACGGCGCGTTTCGCGCACTTCCCTGGGAGACCAGAGCCAGGTGCGGCAGAGCGCGCTCCCGCGGCACAGACACGTCAGGAGCAGCCGCTGGAGTCCGAGTCCGCGTAGCTAAGGGGACCGCAGGAGCTGTGCGGGAGGAGGTTCGCATCCTCCTCTCCCGGCACAGACACGGATGCAGAACCGGATCCCGCACGCGAGGAGCAGAGTCTCTGGCGTCCGCGGTGACAATGTCTGCAAACCTCGTCCCTTGGGATGCGTTCAAAAGAGCAACAGTCAGAGCGGCTGCGATTTTCCCTCTCTGCGTCCTTCTGCCGCCAGTGCCAAGCTGTGCGGAACGCGGACTCCCTGCCGCTCGCGCTGTCACGGCCGCCGCCCGGTCTCCAGCCCACTGCTACCTCCCAGAGACGTGCCCAGCTGGATGAGCGCGCGTGTGTGTGTCTAAGAGGATATCTTCCCCTTCATCACTTCGGCTCGCGGGAGGGACCAGGTCCCGGGCGACCAGCTGCAGAGTGGCTGCCAGTCCACACCCTCCCGGTTCTCTTCCCACCCACCCCGCCCCTTCGCCTCCTTGCGCTCCCCTCCTCCCTCTGCTCCTCCTCCAGTGGCCGCTCCTGTGCTCGCTAGGGCGGCGGAGAGACCTAGAGAAAAGGAAGGAGGAGAAAACGGGTGGGGAAAGGAGAGCAGGTGTCTTTAGCTAGGAGGTGGGCGCACTCACTGGAGCCCCCAGCATCACGGGGAGGGCCGGGCCTTAGGGGTTGAATCTGGAGGAGGATATACCCGGAGGTGGAGGACATAAGGCTGGGTTACTGAATGTCCCACCCCGGAACAGCAAGCTTTGACTTTCACAGTGTGGCTGCAAGATGGGTGGCCAAGGCTCCTGAACAATCTAAGGTCACAGCTGTGAGAACCTGCAGAGGTGACTGGGATGGCAGGGCACTGATCTGAAACGTAGAGATGGAAGAGACCCAGTGCTTGAGGAGCCGAGACATACAGTTTTCTCAGCTATGGCGGTGGGGAGCTAGATCCAGAGCATGAACGGGGGCATGCAGGTGTCCAAAGAGGCCCGTTGACTTCAGCATGCCAGGTGAGAGTGCTGGCGGCTAGGAGGGGCTGGTGGTGTCAGCTACCGCCGAGCTTTGGGCTGCTGTGTGCCTTCAGAGTCACAGGGGGCGATCATAGCCTAGTTAGGAAGAGGAAGGAATCCAGGGCTCAGCCTTCTTGCAGGTCTGGAGTTCCAGAGGCGTGCTCACCTATCCTACTTAGTCCCCCTGTCCCATCCCTTGCTTTCAGCAGAACATCAGGCCAGGGAATGAGTCTAATGGCTGCAGACAGTGCCTTTGCGGGCTGGAAGGGATCTCACCTGGAAACTGATTTGTGCTGCTTTTATGTTAATTCTGGTTCTCAAAAACGTATCCCCGCCTAATCACAGTTACAAGAAAGTGGTCCTTCTCACATATAAAGTTACCACGCCCCTCACCAGGTTGCCTGGACACAAGTCAAACTTGTTTTTTCATTTCCATCCTTTTTTCCCCCCTGGTTCTTTCTGTAGAGATAACCCGTCTCTTGCATACTTTTCACTGCACAAATGTACAAGCACTTTAGGAAAACATCACAATGTTATTGCTCAGGAGAGCTTGCCTGTTTTCAAATGACAGTTGTGGCATTCAAAGTTGAAACAATCTGGGGACTGCAGGGAGGGCTGATTCACTTAATTAGTGCTATGGGGGGATCACTGGCAGCAACGTTGAAAAGACTTGTTTTGCCTCCTATATCAGCCCTTTCTGTTACAGCTATCGCACTGTGTTAATTCTGTCTGTCTGCAAATGAAAGGTCGGCTGCAATCCATGAAACACAGTGTTTCTGGATTCGCATTCAGAAGTCGGCCTTGCCTCTATCTCCGGACCCATTTTTACCATCACCTCAAAAGGTAATGGGCTCCGATCTCAAAATACATTTTTAAGCTGTCAGGCAATAGAATAGCCCGAAGGAAAGAGTTGTTGAGTTCTAGAAGAAAAAAAGTTAAATCTCCATAAACTTATTTACCATCTACACAGACAAAATCATAAGCTCAGCATCCACAGCCACATGTATCTTGTGTAATAGAAGGAGCAGTAGGAGAGATGGCTGTTTGCCAGATCCGTGATCCATTAACCTCTTTAGCTCATCATTGGCAACAATAGCGCACAATCACATTCTTATGTTTGAAAGACAAGGGATTTCACTTCCATCTCAAAATCACAATGCCACATTACAGTCGAAAAGAAACCCCAAACAATAAAAGCAATAAGAAAGGAAGAAACACAGTTTTTTTCCCCCTGAACAAATGTTGCTATTTTGTTTGTCTTGAGGGGGAAAAAGTGCTGATGAGCAATAAAGTCCAGAAAGTCATGACAACAGATTTTTGAAGAATGTTTCATTTTGTCATTAATCCTTCCAATCAGCAAACTATCTTTTAAGTGTTTATTTATATAATCTTTTTATTGATACACATTCTTTGGAATCAGGAAAATTAGAGAAAGAGGATGGGTAAATGCGTTTATTTGATCATTCTTTCAGAGTGATGACTGGCAGTAGAAAACCTTTCAGAAGGTTGTGCTTCCTCAGAGGGTCCTTACCCTAGGTAATTGACCGGCTTGGAAAGTGACACAAATTTTGATACACTGTTAGAGGATCAGCCCTTAGTCTGGGATCCTGGTACATCCAAGAAATTAAGGCATAGCTCCAGCCAGGCCCTTTAGTTCAGTGAGTGCTGGAAGACGAGATTAAGGGACATGAGATTATCAACTCACACAAAACTAAACTCCACAAAAGTGGTACATCCAGAAAATACTTTTAAAATTTCATTTTGCAACCGGTCACAAATTTGATGTTTTCTGGCTTGATCACAAAAAAATCAGATAAAGCACAGAAATGAAGACACTCGGTTAATTAAAACATTCATTGGTTAATTAGAATGTTTATCTGGTAAACCAGGACCATTACGCTCTCTTGACTCAAAAAAAATACGACCATTAAGAATTCACTTTACAACTCCAAATGAAAACTGCCCACTTCATGGTTTGTAAATGTTTTATCATTATTAGAAAATTGAGGGGAGGGGATAGCTGTTTTACCTTCCAAAATTGATTTTTATTTCCTTCAATGAGCTGTAACTGGCACCTGGAATCCGTTGGATAAGGAGAATTTCACTAGGAAAACCTATTATGTGTCGACCAATGACTGAAAATCAAATCAGGAACTAAAACAGGCCAGGTTTCATGGAGGGAGGCCAGTCATATTTAGCATTCTTGGGAAGGGATGTGATTTTTCCCCAGCTTCTCTTTTAGAAGAGACTCTATGCCTGCTTCTTCATAAAGCATCTGGTGGCATATCTTCTATTTGAAAGAAGAAGTTTCTTTCATACTATTTTTTGCTTTGTGAGGTGGTTTGAAAGAGATAATGGCCCTCATAAATTCAGATGTTTGAATGTTTGGTCACCAGTGAGTAGATCTCTGCCTCCATCTTGCTCATCAGGATGTAAAATCTTAGTCTCTGCTTTAGTGTCATGCCTACCTATAAGTTGCCATGTTTCTCACCATAATGATCATGGAATATAACCCTCTGGATCAATGAGTACCAGCAAATACTTCCCTTTATATGTTGTCTTTGTTGGGGTGTCTCTTCACTTCAATAGAAAAGTAACTAAGACAGTGTAATTTTTCTTTAAAAACCTAAAAGTATAAAGTCAGACAATACTGTAATGAAACTATTTTCAATGAAAGACATAGGCCTCCAGATAGAGTATCAGCATCTATGGGGAAGGTTAATGAGAATTTTGCTGCTCTTGAACCTTTGAGTTGCAGACTATGCTGGTCAATACAAGTGTGGTGCAAGACACATATATGGGTCACATGTGAAATTAAAATATTCTAGCAGCACAGAAAAAGTAAACCAAATTTAGCAATATGGTTTATTTAAAGCATTATATTCTTTGTTTTATTGGGGTTTATTTTTGTTTGATTTTTCTTCTTTTTAAATACTAGCCCCAGTTTTCCCTTCTCTCTTCTCTTGCCCCCTTCTGCCCATTTCACCCCTCATCTGTAAGCAGAGACTGCGTTTCATTTCCCAGTCAATCAGACCTGAATAATCACACAGAAACTATATTAATTACAACACTGTTTGGCCAATGGCTCAAGCATATTCCATGCTAGCTCTTGTATCTTAAATTAACCTATTTCTATCAATCTGTATATTACCATGAGTCTGTGACCTACCAGTGGGTGTCCTTCTCCTTCAATAGCTACATGGTGTCTCCTTGACTCTGCCTACTTTTCTTTATATCTCTGATCAGATTTCTGGCCTTGTTTTACTCTGCCAAACCATTGGCTGAAACAGCTTTATTCATCAACCAATAAAAGCAACAAATATACAGAAGGACCTCCCACATCACCTATCTGTTGACTGAGTTTTCTATCCTACCTGGTTCCCTCAGCCATTAAATCCCAAAGAAATCACACAGGGGTCTACATTAATTATAAACTGATTGGCCTAGTGTTCTCAGGCTTCTTATTAACTCTTATAATTTATATTATCCCATAATTCTTGTCTGTGTTAGCCACGTAGATTGGTACCTTTTTCAGCGAGGCAGTCACATCTTGTGTCCTCTGCATCTGGGTCACAACTGCAGACTGAAACTCCTTCCTCCCAGAATTCTTGTTGCCCTGCCTCTAGTTCCTTCCTGGTTGCTCCACCTATACTTCCTATACTTCCTGCTTGGCTACTGGACAATCAGCATTTTATTAAAAATAATACAAGTGACAAGATGAAAACCCATTGTCCCACAGCACTTTTTTTTTAAAAAGAACTCTGAATCTAATCTCCTTTGTTTACCTTTTCTCCTGACCATTATCCATAACAACTTGCAACCAACATTCTAAACAAAGGAAAATATCCATAGTCTATTTTTTGGGAATGTGGGAGTAGTTTTCCAGGCTATTTCCTGCTGATTGGAGGCACTGATTATCTTACAGGGACCTAAAGAAAATTTAGAATTATGGTCAATTACTGACTTCTATCCACTCTTCAGAGGGGGTAAGGCTTCTCTTTGGGAGCCAACCATGTCTGGTATACCAATTTGATGCAGGGTCAAGCCCTTCTCCCTGTATCAAAGCTGAGCAAGATGTTCCTCCATAGGGAATGGACTCCAAAAGGCCAGTATATATACTAGGTATAATCCACATAACTGTCACCCACATTCAGAAGGCTTAGTTCAGTCTAATGCAGGATCCTCAATTGTCAGTCCAGAGTCTGTGAGCTCCCATTAGCTTGGGTCAGCTATCTCTGTAAAAACCATTATATTCTTATAGTGTAATCTCAATGAGTGATCAAGGAAACCTTTTGTATTTTCACAGTATGATATCAGAATAGCTCCTAAAGACATCCATGTGTTGATTTCTAGAGCCTATAATTGCATCTGAAAAAGAATTTTCAGACGTAGTTGAGGTTAAAGACTGCAGTTTAATGACACGAGATCCTTTCTTAAATAGTAAAATAATGTTTTGTATAGTATAATTCAGGTAGCTAAAATAAAGTGTTACATATCTTAACTTGTGGAAAACCATTGCTTTTATATGAAAGGAAAAATAGATTCTCTATACATGATGAAAATAATTCAAAATCATTCTAGTATAATGGCATCCATACATTTCAAGAATTGCTTAAAATCTAATATTCAGATATAAGCATGTGAACACTTTGTGACTACTGAACATACCATTAATTTTCCATAAGTTTATATATTCCAAAATTACACTTTAATGAATTCGGAGCACGAATCAAATGGTTTAAAGTAAGCCTGTAACATTTCATTGAACATCATTCTATATCTCGTCCTTGACATAAATATCTCTTTAAATAACTTTGTGCAGCTGTTACCCTCTCCTGTTCAGAGACTTATCATGGTTTAAAGAAAAGGAAATAAAAGTGTGTGTGTGTGTATATACATATGTACACAATATAATATAGCATGGGTCTGTGGGGTATGTTTTTATGTAATATATATATGCATATATATAAAGCTAATCCATATTCATTTTGTGTAGATAAATTGTCTATCTATACATAATCCTTACATAATCTTCATGTATACCTATATATATAGTTTTATGATTATATGTACATATGATTACTTCTGTCACTGGTACTAGGTGTGAATTCTATGTTCTGCTATCTTCAAATAACATGACAGTGGAACAAGTCCAAAGGCGCAATGAATTTTAGTTGATACAAATCACTCTGTAGAGAAACAGCTCTCCACAAGGTTTTTTTCCACTCTAGATTACCACTTTATTTTCATAGTTTAACGATGAAAGATTTTCACAGAGGTCAATCCATATGCCTAGTATGTCTTTATTATTTTCCATGCTGATGATTGAATGTAGAGTTTATATATACTTAAAAAAAGTACTGGCCTCTATCCCTAGTCATTAAGAAAATTATTTAGAGACAGGGTCTAAGTTGCCCAGAGGACCCTGGAACTACTGTAGTCCAGGCTTGTCTCTAACTCATGGCAATCCTGCTCATCCTCCCTCATGCTGGGTTTTGAAGTATGTTACTAGGACAGCTGAATGGAGCTTTTCAAGCTGTTTTATACATGTTACAGTTGTTTTCTGACTATGGGGATTGAACCCAGGGCCTCACGATGTAGGGCATGAGCTTTACCACTGAGCTACAGCTCTGAGGCTTTATGATTGTTTTGTTTGTGTATTTGATTTGGAGGCAGGGACTCATATAGTCCTGGTGAGCCTTAAACTTAAAATGACCTTACTGCTTCTGCCTCTCACGTACTGGGATTATAGGAAGTCACAATAATCCTCCTCTAAACTACCCTGGGCTGTTACAAGGATTCTTAACATTAGAGGATATTCTCTGACTAGAAACAGAAGACGTGACAGAAGGAGAAATCAGACAGCTCATGTCAAGTTCAGGCTACAATATGTGCTTGCTGCTTTGAGGACGGAGGTGGCAATGTGATGAAAACAGGGTACCATAGGAGCTGAGAAACTTCTAGCTAACAACCACGAAAGAAATAAAAGACTCCCGCTCTAGCTCCCAAGCAATTCAGTCCAGCAAGCTGAATGAGCTTGGTGGTGGATCCATGTCCAGAGCCTTTGGAAAAGGATGAAGCCATGGCATGTTTTATATTGGCCTATGAGACTCTAAGAAGATGAAATGCTAATTTTGCTGGCTTGTAGAACTGTGAAATAACATAGGAGTATTTTATATTACTAATCATATAATAGATTTTTATAGGAGCCATAGAAAACTAACACATGTACCAAGACTTGAAATCTGGTATGTATTTTATATGTACAACACATTTCAATTTGGAGCAGACATTTCAAACAGCCGCATGTGGCTAGTGGCTACAGTAACAGACAGTGTAAATCTAGACAAAGCATCACCGTGTCTGAGACATGTCAGGTTTTTGGCTGGCTCTGTCATCATGTGGAGAGAGAAGAGGAACAAACAAGGAATGATCTTGGCAAGAATTTCACAATCCCCACCCTATTCCATGTGAATGGAGTTTTGTTCCTCATACAGAAAGCAGGCTAAATTATAAAAGGCATTTGTCTTGAATTCATTGTCTCTGATATTATGGGTTGTACTAATTTCAGGCTAATAATAAAGTCCTTTAAAATCTCCTTTTAGGTATCCGTTATGTTTTAGAGCAATCAACAGCATGTGGTTGGTGTCCCTTTAAGTAATGTTTAAGATGAAGCATCTTTCACTTAGTCCCATCACTATGGTGTATGGGTGGTTGGGCACATATAACCATGAAGAGCTTCTGAGTGGTCAGGCAGATTGATTCAGCATTCCTAGGGAGGCTGCAACTCCTTACCAGGGAATATGCCTTTTAATCCATACCTTCCATCCTTCCATTTTATTTTTGTTAATAAGAGTGTAGGTTAGATGTAAAGAGAAATAGATCTGTTAACCTTGCAGACCACCAGGGTGGTTTCAATTGATACGGCTACTTAGGTGGTATCCCCTTCCTCCATCACTTCTGGAAGTTGCACCCTTAGCAAATGAGGCATTTTCTCTATAGAAAAGGTCCACTCCCTGCTGAAGGACATATGAATAGCTGTGCTTCCTGGCTGGAACCTCCAAAGAGTCTGTCAAGATAGAGACATGTCTTTTCTTTCTGCTTATGTCGATGTCTAGCCACTGTCTAACAGCATCTTTACTCTCTTCTTCAATAAATGAGAGTATACCCCATAAAATCTAGACCACAGGTCAGTCACTGTAATCTGGAGTGAAGACAGGAAAAAAAATTTCCATACAGCTAGAAAAATCAGTCTGGATTCACAGAAAATCAAAAACAAAACACCGAAAACCTGAAGTGATTTAAATTAGTATCTCCCCCCCGCATTGTCTCTGGTATTTAAATTCTTGGTCATCAGTTGGTGGTGCTCTTTGAAGCATGGGAGGTGTGAACTTGTTGGAAGAAGTGTCTGGATGTGGACTTTGAAGTTTGAAACATTGGTGACCTTTCGAGTTTATTCTCTGTGCTCCATATTTGGGTTGAAAATTTAAGCCCCAATCTTCTGCTCCAGCCACTGCGCCTCCTTGCCAAGACGATGAAGAACTCTTCTTCCTCTGAAGCCATAGCTCAAATAAATCCTTTCTTCTCTAAGTCTTTGTGGTCCTGGTATTTTATCATAGCAATTGAAAAGTAACTAAAATAAATGCTAAAACAGGAAGATGTTGAGGGAGAACTTCCTAGGCTGTGGGGCAGAGTGAGGCTAGCAGGAAGTGAATGCTATTATTATTTTTTACGTGTATATGTGCACATGTCTGAGGTAAGAGGCTTCCTCTGGATCTAAAGTTAGAAGCGGTTGTGAACTGCCTGATGTGAGTGCTGCAAACTGAACTTGGGTCCTCTGCAAGAACAATATATAGCCTTAGCCACCAAGTCACATTGACAGCCCAAGAAACTGAACTTCAGGCTAATTGTTGATGGTAAGCTCTTGTTTTAGAATTAAATTTATTTTTAAAATAATACAAATATCAAATTATACATATTCATGGGGTAATGTTTTTATTTATGTATTTATGTAACATTAAAACTAGGTTCCATATCAAAAGTAATTTTGCTTTATTGTTTAAATTGTTTTTGCTTTTATGCATTATTCGTATGGAGGAATGGGAGTGAGTGCATATCATAGGCACATGTGTGGAGGTCAGAGGAGAATGCGGCCAAACTGATTATCTCTGTCCACTCTGTGTATCCTGGGGATGGAATTTAGGTCTTCAGGGTCAGTGGAAAGCTCCTTTACAGACTGAGACATCCCCCTGCTCCCTATCAGAAGTCTCCCTTTTAGGTGTTAAAAGTACATAGATTACTTTTGACTGTAGCATAGTGTTTATGTAAAAGTTATAGTTGCTATTAGCACAGAGTGCTTAGTAAGACTGCTGTCTTCACTGGCCATATCTTGGTAGACACAGCCACAGGTGGCTGTGAAATGCTAGAACGTGGCTAAGGAGGCTGAGATATTGCAAGTGTAAAAAACACACGAATTTAAAAAAATACTGCAAAATTTCATTAATCATTTTATATTAAGTTTTGAAAAATATCCTGGTTATAATGAGCTAAATAAATTATATAACTAAGTTATTTTTATCTTTTATAAATCTTTGCTCCATGACCATGGGATGAGTCTGAATTACACTTTATTTGCATTATGTTTCTATTGGATGCCACTGCTCTAAACTGGCTCCTTTGGAGCACTTAGTAGTAACTTGCATTAACACGAACATCCAGACCCTGCCTCCCAGACTGAGTGCTCCTACTCATCATGATGTCACACTTTGAATATTAAGGTTATGATTCATAATCTCAAGTGGTCTACAACACAGAGCTATTTAGGAAGGTTTAAAATTGCAACGACCTGATTGTTACACCCAAAATCAATTAAATAAGAATCTGAGTGCTATGAACTGAGAGTGAAAATTAGTTAGGGATCTCTAGGTGAATTTAATATGTAGTGTACATGAGAACCTCTACTTCAAAAGTTCTTGAAAATAGGTGAGCAAAGGTACTGTTTGTTTTGTAAAAGATGAAGTCACATAGTGAGAATATAATTTGTCAGTAGTGAATCATCATTTATTTGTTAAGGGAGCGCTGAATCTGTGAAGTCACTGTGATTTAAATCACCATGCCTTCCAGGGCCATAAAAATCAGCTAACAGGGTCAAGTTGACTACTGAAATTCCTGCAGAGCAACATGGGATGGGTTTACCACAGACCATCATTGTCACTCGGGTTTTCAGAATTTTAAAATGGGAGGACTGGATGTTCATGGAATAGTCATTAATTCTTTCAGGGAGTCTCTGCACAGCTTGCTCTGTAAAGCATACAGGACTTTGCTTATTGTTGTGTTCTTATAGGTTTTAACAGCAAGCATACATGAACATCAGCGGGTGGAACAGATGAAGAAAGCATGCACTTAGGAGAGAAGGACTCTCCTAACTGGTATTCTAGTTCTTACATTCTTTCCAACTCCTCCTCCATGGTGTTTTCTGAGTCACAGATGCAGGAGTTATGATATAATTCCTCATGGTCCATTGATCTCTGATTGTGTCCATTTGTAGTTTTTTGTGTTGGTCTCTGTTTGCTATAAGGAGAAAACTCTTTGAAGGGGATGCTAGCTATATATTCCTGTGGATAGAAAGATAATGTAGTTAGAATTTATGATCATCTAAAAAGTGGATTTTCTTCTAAGACCTATGAGCCCTAGGCAACTCACTAGGTTTTCAGTATCAGGCATAATATCCCTCTTGTTGAGTGGGTCTTAGTCCAATTGGACAGCTACTTAGTACCACCAAACTTCGCGTGCCACTTATTGGACACACACATACATACACATACCCCCTATACACTAATATATACAGACATACATATATCTTGTGAATTTGACTAACTTGGAAGGGAAAAAAGTCCCACAGGGTTGCTCCCATAGACAAAGAACTATAGGCAACTAATGACTCTTGAGAGAGAGAGAGAGAGAGAGAGAGAGAGTTAGACTCTCTCAGACACAAGCTATCAATTGGCTATCCAATACAAAGTGGTCGGTCCTGAAACCATATACACACTAACAATAAAATGGAATCAGCAGATTGTGTTTTCATATTTGTTCATAGGTGTGTGTGTGTAACATAATAAAAGTAAAAGACACTATCAGTTTAAGAATCAGGGAATATGGAAAGAGTTGGGAGGAGGTAGTTTGGGAGGGGGAGAGAGAAAAGAGAAGGGCAAAAGTGATATAATTAAAAAGAAAAAAGAAGTAATGAGCCGGAAAGATGGCTTAGTAGTTAAGAAAATTTGTTGCTCTTGCAGAGGATCCAAGCTTAATTTCTAAGATCCATACAACAATCCATAAGTCTAGTTTCAGGGGAAATCTTTTTTTGATGTCTATGAGTACCAGACACAAACATAGTGTACATACATATGCACAGATAAAACACTCAATATTTTGGAAATTAATGGACAAATATTATTTTTGGCATGATAAAGACATAGAGACTTCCAAAGAGGAAGCAATAATCAAGACTGTTAAGAAAACTGACATTTATTCTTCCACTGTAGTAGGAGTTCAAAACTAAGATTAACAGTACTAATTTTATTTTTGGCCCAAGTGCCCACTGTCATAAATGCACAGTGCATGTCATATGGAGCAACTCCACGGATGTTTAAGTGAATATAAAAATAGTTATGAAAGTCATTTAACTTGTCAGTCTGGAAGTCTAAATAACCACCAAGAGAACAGCTTCAGAATAATGGTGTTGTGGGTTTGAGGGGGGTTCTTCAGGTGGTGCCTCAAGGAGCTCCAGCAGAGTAAATCTACCTTATCAGCCATTTCTTTTTTTCTTTTTTTAGTGGTAAGATAAAGATGACCACATAACTTATCATGTGCACTAAGGTACTATAGAGAGAAGAAAAGGGTACTTTTAAGGTTGATGCCAGAACAACACCATCAGAGCTTCAGGCAAACTGGGTCAAACAGTCATCAGCAGAAAGCTCCCAGTTCAGCTGTGCATTTGATTGGAAAATGCAAAGAAATTGTTGTGCAGGCACTCCTGAATTTATGGAAGACCAGGGAAGCAAAATGTATCAATCACAATGGTTAATTTTCCTCCAAAATTATATAGGGATTGAGAGAGGTTTATATCTTGATCCAAATGTGTTCTTGCACATCAGGGAAGGTGGAAGAGGATGATTGCAGAAGATGACTTATGAAATACACCCTTAATGGACTGCTTTCTGTTCTCTGTTGAGCTGAATGTGGTTGTTCTGCTTAGTGTTCTAGCAACTACCTTAGTTCATGAGGCAACATACTCAAGATGGTAGAAGAGAAAAACAAAGGTAGGTCTGTAGCTCCAGTGATGGAGGAATGTATCATGAACCATAACTCTACTCTTAGTCAATTGTGGGAGGAATGAATAAATATTGACCTGACCTTGACTAATAATTCTGGATTACTGGAGTTTTCTGTTTTGTCTGTTGAGCAATTCTAAAACTATACTATCCAAAAATAATTATGTGATGCTAAAACCTCGTTACTGGAGATACCATAAACTTTGGATATGAGGACACAGAGGAAATCAATCTTGAACCTAAAGAGAAATATTTTCCTTGATGACCAGTTTTTGTAGCTCTAGAAAGTGCTACCTAGGATGCTGCAGAGAGAAAACATATCAGAAATCTTACTCAGTGATGAACCCTGCTGCATGCTGCAATACTGATTTGCCAGGAACACCATACTGTCTGGGGCAATAGTGACATTAATGTTATGGGAATAAACATTTATTTTCTTGTTGGATATGAGGCCTGATGCACAGGAGGGAATTTCAGACCTGTTACTGTAACCACAATCAAAAGTCCATAGAATTCATAGGCCCTAGGGTTAGGCCCTTTCTTGCTATTTTGATGAATTTTGTATTGCCCAAGCACCTTCTCAATATTTATATTTATATCCATATGCTTGAGATTCCCTCAACTTAGGTCAGAGAAGCTAGGATGGAGTTAATTGAAAAATATATAACTGGTCAAAGTTCAGAGAATAAAGGACTCAGTGATTGGCCTGAAATCACACACACACACACACACACACACACACACACACACACACGTGTATCTCTCTATATATACATATAAACACATGAACACATATAAAATAAATATGTATACTTATAAAAATAAATGTTTGTGTGTGTGTGTTCTTCTTACCCTCTGCTTCTGTGGGATATTGTAGAAGAAGAGGTAGAAAGAAAGTGAGAGCCAGAGGAGGGGTGGACTACTATGAAATGTCCTTTGGATATGGCATATCTGGTATATGCATAAGTTCACAGGAGCTATATATCTGCAGAAGACCTGTAGAGTATCAAGACAGCCCAAATGGGCTAGATGTCCATTTCCAATTTCCAGTCTCTTACAGAGTAGCTTTGGTAGTTGTTATCTGCCGAGGGAGGGAGAATCCCTCTTTTGTTAGTGTGGCCACTGATAGGAGACCATGCTCCACTGAGGACCCCATACTCATATGCACATGGGAAATATGAACTGGATTTGGTGTGTCATAAAATACAGAGACATGAAGTTAAGAGAGGGATATGTGGAGGGAGATATGGGGCAACTTAGAGGAGAAAATGAAGGTAAATATCTTTCATTGTATACATGCATGAAATTCTCACAAATAAACATAAAGAATGCAAATCTTCAAACTATCAACTGATCCACAAATGTTAATGATACATATAATGCAATATAAAATTTTCTAGTAGATATTTCAGAAGTAAATACAGATAAAACACTAGATAATATATTTCATTTAAGTAAACAAAGACAAAGTTACCCTTTCAGAATAGGAGCAACATGTTCATTGTGAATGTGACCATGGCATGCTTTGGCTCATGCTGTCTTCATCATCCCAGGTACACATGTTAGTTCTAGAACTTCTTTCTCAATCCAGACTCACTGCATCTCCTGTAATTAATGTCCCCATACAGTTACTAATGTCACACAAGATGACAAAATTTTATCCCATGATTTCCTTTTCTCACTCCATACATTCTCTCTTTTCCTTTCCTTCTGTTCCCCTGTCATGAGAAAACATAGATAAAACTTTGTATCTTATGCAGAATGACGAATTGACGGTAACAAACCCTTCATTCTTATGTCCCAGAAACTTTCTCTTCTTTTCATTTCTTTCTCAGTTCTGTGTACTGAATTAGGGGTCAGGAACCTTGGCCCTACACTCATTCCAGACAAGACTCTCTGGTACACCACTTAATAGCCTGGGCATCTCTATGATGCTGAACTATCAGCAGTAATGGTTTGTGTATCATCGTCTAACATCTTGGGCCTCTAGACATTACATGCTTTAAGAATAGCACCAAAAGTGTTCTAGGATTTGACATAAATAGTCATAAAGGATTGATTTGATACAAATTTTCCTCTCTTTATCCTTTCATATTTCATGCAAATGATTGAAGAAAGCTATTTCTTGCAGAATTGAAGCTATGCCTCCAGTGATATCAACGTTCCTTATTTAAATATGTCTGGGTGAAGAAAAAGAGAGCAAAGGTAGTTCTTATGGATCACACTGCCCATTTGGGAGCCATAAAGCCAGACTTTCACACTTCCTGCTCCTCTGAGAGAGGGATTATGAATTCCTACAATGATTGTCACAACTGGGATGATGGTGAACTGACTTCTAGCAGGTTAGCTTTATAGAATACAGAATATCCACAGTTCTCCAAAGTCTTCCAAACAGCAGGAGCAATGTTAATTACAAAAGGAAAAACTATGTGTATATCGTTGGAATGAAAGAAACCATGAGCTTTGAGCCTTTTGCATGAACTTAAGCAGAAAAGACCTGGAGCTGACAATAGATGAATTAATTCCCCAGCAGGAAGGAAGGAATCTTCTCCTTCAATGTGACACACATGAAAGGGCAGTCTTTTCTTGTAGCAGCCAAGAAGCCAGATGACATGACAGAGATCAAACAAGATAATACCGAAGAAGGGCAGAGAGAAGGCAGGCAAAGGAGATGATTGCTGCTGGAGCTCCTTCCGTTCCTTCAGCCAATAGCCTTTAAGATACCAGCCCACTTGGGCGTGGTCTATTTGGCTTGAAAAAGCAGAGGTAGCCGTGCACTTGCTCTCTTGCTTCGGAATCCGCTTCCGGCTACCAGATTCTTTTCCTGGTTGTGCAGAGGGCTGTTGTCTAGGACGGTGATCTGTAAGTTTTTTCCTTTAAATAAATAACTATTTTATTAATCATAATTCCAGACTGGTGTGAGGTTTTTAGTGACTTACCCCTTTAGATGATGTATGCAACAGAAGCAGAGCTGGCCATGGAATTTTTGTGGCATGTGTGGAAGGTGCCAAGAGTAGGAAGTGCAGAGCCAGGGTTGGTCCTCCAGGGTGTGGTAGGAATTCTCCTACACTTTATTTCAGGCATTGGGTGCCTTTGCTTACTTGCTCACGTTGCCTGCAGTTGTCTACTCTGTAACAAAGGTATTTGCTGTCTTTGGCTTGTGTGTTTTCTTACCTTTCCCAAGACATGAGTAGGTTCAGATTAACACTGAGTTTTACAGATTCAGCATTTACTAAGCTTCCCTATATTATTGGAACCAGGCGAGAAACATGGGCATATAGTACATATGGGACATGCTATCAAGGAACTTGGGGTTATCTGGGTAGAAAAATTGCAAAACATTGATTCTATGATATGCTAATGAGCAATGGGTATTATAAGCAAATAGCTGAGGTAATTCTAGCAGCCGCATGGGGTGGGCGTCCAATGTTTATAGCAACGATGTGACTGAATCGTCATGAAACATAACTGTGTTTAATAAACCACATTTAAGGAAGCAGGATATGAGTAATTCCTGTTTTGAAAATATTCCATTTAAAATGATGAAAGCTAAAGAATTAATTTCCCTGGTTTGGTTTGGTGGAAAATCCATTAATTTCTAGTGGAACACCTTATTCTCTGATATATCAAATAAATGAGGCATTGCTAAAGTGGCAGATGAGAAACACAAAATTGGGAGTAAGATTTGAAGATCTGAGAAAGGAATGGAAATATGTCCCTACCAGAGTGCTTCGTGATCATCAGCCACGTTCGAGTCTTCCTTAATGTGTGATCTTATCTTCTCAGCAGCCTTGCTCAGATGGTTAAACTCGTGTGGTTCTCTTAATGTCTGATGGCACAGGTGAAAGCACAGTGGTGTGCTACTGGTCCAAGGTCACGTAGTAAGTCACACAGTGAGAGGTGAAAGGACAGCCCTTTCACACACAAGCATGTACATGCACTCAGGCATGTGCGTGCATGCATGCGTGTGCACGTGCACACATACACACACACAGAAACACACACACACACACACACACGCTCACATTTATCATGCTCATGCACAAAGTCACCCCCGTCCATGTATATGGTTTCAAAGGACTTTATCTAAGGACATAACATGTTAAGAGCTGGAACAAAGGTCTAAGAAGTGATGTGCATTCACAGGATCTGGTTATGAAATGCACAGCTAGAGTGTGGACCAAAAGGAAATATCAAAAGAGAGCCAAGGAGAGAAAGCAGCACAGTAGTGAGAAAATAGACTTAAGAAGATAGCAAATAGTTGTATAGAAAAATCTGGTCTATACATGCCTGTAATCCTAGTACTGAGGCATGAAGACAGGTGGATACCAAGTATTCACTCAGTGGCCAATCTATCCCAAACCATAAGCTTTCATCAGTGAGAGACCCCTCTTAAAAGAATAAGGCAGAGATACATGGATAAAGATGCCAAGCATCCTATCCTCCACACACATGGGCACATGCACCTGAACACCTATATGCATGCAACACACACACAGTGCACACACACACACACAGTGCACACACACACACACACACACACACACACACCACAAAACAAAAGCCCAGGAAGGTGGAACTGGGAATGGTGAATGTTGCAAACTTTTTCGACATTGTCTCTGCTACCCGTCAGGAGAAAGGCCGTTGCAATGAATGATAAGTCTTCTCTGGGCCAGTGTCTCTAACTTCAGCTCTTGTCTGTGGCTATTATTGAAGGCAATAGTCTTCCAATATACCTCCTCCCTCCCAGTCACTGTAAATGTCACCCAGAGTCTCATGCTTTAGGCATGGGAAAAGACATGAGGCAGACTCTAGTATGACTCTACTTGGACAGAAAAGTCACCTTCTTTCTCCGTGTAACTTGCAGTTACTCAGCCACCTGGAGTGGCCACTTCTCTTCCGTTTAGGCATGACCAGAGAGCACATCTTGCCAGTTATTGTGAAAACCCATGTAAATTTCTTAATAGAGGGGCTGGCTAATAGTACATTTTCAGTAACTGTTAGTGCTCAAAACCAGTTGCTTCTTCCCTTTCAAAAGTTAACATTATTTGTCCTGTGTCAAGTTTTAGTGAACTATGAAAAATAAGCCTCAATCAAATTCTGCTATTCATTATTTCATATTGTTCAACACAAAGATTGCTCTCTTATAGCAGATAAGTGACAAAATCTGCTGGTGTTTGAAATGCCTGCCTTAAAAGTTTTATACGACTGTGGGCTCATACTGCATTCTTCTGTCGACTGGGGAAGGATTGCTCCATGAATATAGGACTATAAATTTAAAATTTACTTTTTGTTTCTCTAAACAAATTTTAAAAGAATATAACTTTGGAAGTTGGTGTTGATTATTACTTTTATATATGGTACCATAATTGTTAAGTCTTTGGAACCTTAGTAATTTAAAATGATGGTAAAATATAGCAAGCGATCTGCCCAAGAAAACATATGAGAAGAAATTGAGACAGAGTAGTTTAAAGGAGAGTTAGCATTGTAAGATAAAGCTAGAAATGAGCTTCAGTGACGAAGGCACCAGGACAAGCAATACAGATCCTTAAAAGCACAGCACAAAATCTTCAGGTTGCCTCACACAATCACTAGTGCAAGCCACTTTGTAATGTAACAAATACAGTTAGGAGAATCAGAAATGAAGGACTTCCTCAAGTCAACCAAGCCAACTTGTACTTGCATGGCTTACTCAAATCATTTTGTAAAGAATGATCTGAAGAAAATCCACCAGTTTTGATTACAAGTAGTTTTGTTGTGTAATTTCACATGAGATTAGTGAAGTGTGAATTGACAGAGTTTTATTGCACAATGCAAGTTAAAGCAGTGGCCCTGTAAATCAAAGCAAACAATTTAATTATCTGTTTTATATCATAGCTTTCAAACAACTAGGGCTTTTTTTCCTCATTTGTGCTTGGTTATAGATAATACAACCCTGTTCTACCTTGCAAATTTTGTACAGATATAGAACAGGGTTTGAATACATGCAGTGTTGATCCTTACTCCATATCCCAGGAACATTTTCTGCTAGGAGGCACTAGCCTCCTAATGAAGAAATTTCTATGATATCAGCCCCCTGATTAATATTGATGGCCCCCTTCACAGTTGCTTTTGTGGAAGGAAATAAAAGCCTCATACACCCCCTTGAAAGAACTGACGGTATCATGTATGTTTTGGACGATGTTCCTGAACCTCTGAAGATAACTAAATTTGTTGCTGTTGAAGTTTCATGGTAGTTGAAACACCACCGTAGGACATTTCCAGAAACTGCATTGGCCTTTCCAAACCCGGTCCAGCATCCATTTATTTATGCCCTAAAGCCTTACTTTCTCTGTAGCTGCCCTCAGCATCCCACAGGTTCCACATCATCAAATAATATAAACATTTCCTCTAAGCATGCCCCTCGCCTCCCCAAGCACATCAGCCCCTTCAGTTGTTCTTATGCTGAAACTGTTGTGATAGCTTCCCAAACGGTAGGGTTTCCTCTGCTCCTGATCTCACAAAACCAGCTCTGCATTGGTTCAAAGAGCCCACATTGACCCTTGTGAATCAGGCATCTGATAATCATATTTCTTTCCTAGAAATGTTCCACTGCCTTCTCATCTCTCTTAGGATAAAAGCTGGCATCCAGAGTCTGGAATGGTGCTCTTGCTCTGACCACTCTTTCCCTCATGTGTTACCCCTCTTGTTTCGCTCACCGTGCCTCAGCCACAGTAGCTGCATTCCTGGTTCCTGGGCATGCCAAGTTCGTTGTCTTAGAACTTTCATCATAGCTGTTCCTTCTGTAGGGAAGGCATTCCTAAAGCTACGTCCTTCTTTCCCTTTGGATTTCAGTCTGGGAGATGCTCTGCAACATCTGCCCAGTCACTCTTTATCGTGTTGCTCATTAAATATCTAGGACAGTATTTATCGTAACCTAATTGTTCTTGTTCATTAACTTACTATCATTTGTTTACTTCTGTCATCAGCCTTGCTCTTGCTAGAATAGGAAGTCTGAGTAGGAACACCATCTCTCTTACATCCCTCTGGGATGCCCTTTGTATTGGAACTGTTTGTCAGCTGAAGTGTGTTGAATGATTGAGTTGAATAGAAAAAATTGCAGATTGTCCAAGGGAAGCAGTGCCCTGTATTCTGACTAAAGCTTTGTCTAAACATCCTCAATTCTAACTTCAACCCAGGGTAATTCCATTTCTGAGCTTGGAAAAGTGTGATGACTTTACTTCCTCATCAAAAACACAGGATAGTTGACCATTTCAGGACTCTGTGACAAGGCTATCATGCCTGCACTACCATTCATTTTGTCTCCAGTCTTCTCATTTCTTTCTTTCTTTCTTTTTTTTTTTGTTCTTGGAAAAATATTCTCATTCAATTCCTATGACAAGTAGAATTAGTTCTTGTCTTGTAAAAGAGAAGAGTGAATCTCAGAGGCACCATACATTTGAAACAACATTTTGAACTTAAGTTTGTAAAATACTGAAGATGATAAAGCAGGCTGGAGCAATGACTCAGTGGTTAAGAGAACTTACTGGCTGCTCTTCCAGAGGACCTCGGCTCCTCCTTGTCCAAGCACTCACAGGGTATCTCACAACCATCTGTAACTCTTGTTCCAGGAGATCAGATTCCTTCTTCTGGTTTCTGGAGACACTACAGATATGTGGATGCACTAACATTCATGCAGCCAAAATATCCACACACAAAAAATAAATATAAAAAATGTAAAAGATCATAAAGCTGTTCTTTCTTGGAGATAATATCTCACTAGTGATCATGGACTCAAATCTCACTGCAGCCCTTAGTGAGCTGGCCAAACATTTGTCAAATTATTTTAGTCATTTTGGAATTCCTGAATCCCTGCAGACATATAGAATAAAAATCTGGCTAAGGCTTGAGAATCAAGTTTTAGATATTTTTCCCCCACGACTCTGAAAATATTAGGTTTAGATATAACTAAATTAGCTCAAACAAACAAACAAACAAAACAAAAGCCAGGGAGAGACATGTCAAATTGAATCCATATTCTCTTCAGAAGTCTTTGAAATATCATCAAATAATAGTTACCTCAGTAGTTTAGGGACTCAGAGAGACTTCAGTAGTGCAGAGTGGATGAAAATGGTTTCAGACTCTAGAGCTGTGGGTTGAAGAGGAATTTCATTGTGTTGGATTTGCTGGAGAAATCACAAAGCATGCGCTAGGGTTTGAGCTTTGTGGTGGAGTACATACCAGCTGATGGGCGGAGAGAATGTTTTGAAGTTGCCAGCCGGTCAAACTCAATTGACCTTTGTCTACTATCTTTTCAAGTTTCTTTAACATTTTTGCAGAAGTCATTCCACCTGATTTTGAATCAACAGTTATTCACTCAGTGCATAGTGGTTGCAAAGGGCATTGGACAGGGGTGTTCTTCAAGCTTTAAGAATTGGCTTTATAGGCATATTCCTATTACTTGCCAATATCGAGGTCTGTTCTGTGATGTAATCATGAGGTGATGACAGAAAACAATATTTTTAAGAGTGTTCTTTATCGGAGAATATGAAATTTGGTCAAGTCCACCTGCCCTAATAATAAAATGCTGACTCTTTCTGTACCGGAGAATTGAACCTTATCCTATAAGAAGAGATAAATAGTCTCCTGAGGATTAAGACTATGGAAATTGACATCTGGTAGCCTGCACCTGGCTAACCTATTCATGGAAAAGGTCATTTTAGTGCTAAAGAGTCCTGCCCACCCCCTTCCCACTCTGCTGGAGGGAAATGCGCAGCTGTTAGGGAGAAGGTTTGCATGATTTTAAAGCATTCTGCTTGCAGAGTAAGCTCCTTTAGCAGTGGCTAAGAGGACCATGACCCTGCACTTGGTACCACCATGGCAGGCTGCCCCATTTCCTTCTCTCACTACTTCCCAGTTAGAAATTAAACTGTTTCTATATTTCACATGCTGTCATACTGCCAAAGTTAACATCCACAGTCGTGTTATTTTATTTTGGCAAATACTGTAGTGATGATGGCTTATACTTCACACGCGTTCTAGTCAGCAAATAGAGCTTTCTTGAATGATCGGTCATAGTTTGTTATAAATTTCTTTTTGTTTGTTTCAAATTTAAGTGATAAGGCTTGACTGAAGCGTATTCATTCAGCTCCTTTGTAGGCAAGACAAGCCAGGGGAAATCTACAAAAGTAAGTATTAGCTCTCAGTACTGAGATGCTGTCACAATAGGCTGTCCCAGTGTGTAGGTGAACATGAGTGGGCTTTGTACAATTTCAGAGTTTTGAAACGTTTGGCTTTGGGGTGAGGTGTATGTTGGGCTGGAGGGACTGGCTGTCCTACATTCAGCAACAACCAGACTGTCTGTCATCTTCTGTTTCAAGGGTAGCTTTCCAGGCTGAGAATGGGGCTTGATATCATGATGCTTATCTCCAATCCACCCATTTAAGATGCTAATAACATCTGGAAAACACATACAATGATATCTTTAACTCTATTAAAACTTATCATCCTTCCCCTTTCATATTTCTTGGTTCAGTTTTAAACGGTCTGAAACGGAAGGCAGGATCTACCCTGATAGTGCAGAGATTTGCTCTTTGATGTTTATGGAGCCTAAAGCCTCTGTTACTGCTGACCTGGATTTCCAGCTTATCTATTAAATGCTGGGCTTTCACAGCCCCTCATCCAAGGAAGCAACTTTGTACTAAAATAATTTGCTTTTCATAGAGAGCAAAACATTCCTGTGCCCCAAATGTCAAGCGTCCAGGAAAGAGAAGTTAAGATTCCTTAAGATCATTACAAGTAATTATTTTATGATTAGCTAAAGTACTTTTTAAAAAAAACCTTCAAACACAAACTTGGTATTTTTTTATAAAGGCTTTATGTACAGTTCAAATATTTAGTTCAGCATGCTTAAATTTCAATGATTCACATCAAAACAAAATTATTCATTAACCAAACAAACCTGACGTGGAGATGAGACCGAGTGGGGCTCTTGTGGCTCCACAGTACTGTAATGGCCTCCTCATTATGTATGATTTCCTACAGGGTTCCCCCACTTAGCATTCAGACCATGGGCTTGGGATGGGGTGCACTGGAAATATAGAGAATACTCCATTTCTGTTCATTTATCATGGCTGAATTGGCATAATGAATGGTAGCAAATGAGCCCTTTATATCCATACACCAGTTACCATTACCTCCTCAATGGTTGCTCTTAGAGTTTTAGGAATGGAAGCTAATTACACAAAAGCTGGTGGAGGCCCATGGTGAGAATTTGATGTGGTTACAGGAGGGAAGCTGCTGGACATCAACTTTGATCCTGCAGGAAGAGATGATGACACGGTAAAGTACAAACACATGGCATGAAGTAAAATATTAGAGATTACTGAAATCATATGGAAATTTAAATATCAGATTAGGGTTTTTTTCTCAGGTAGTGTGCTTGATGGAGTCAACACTAAATATTATTCACTTACTTCATTTTATTATGTCTTATAACTTCTAGTTACATATAAAATCATAATTTTGTAAATGATCTTTAACCTGATTTCAAAATTGGCTAACATGTAAGAAGATACCATTGTTTTAGGAGAGAATATCCCATCATGGTGTTATTGGCTTGGTAATAAAACTGTGTATAAAATCAACTTGATAAATTGTGGACCCACAATGTAATTGCAATTATTATCACCAGACAACCACTTGGAGTGATATCTATTATGTTTCAATAAATCTAAATGGAGGCAGTTCACAAACATGTAAAAGATTTTCCTTCAGAGATACACTTAATATATTTTTCTTATCCTGCTTGATTGATTATGACATTATTTTCTGTATAGTTCTACCTCTATGAAATAAAAAAATTTTGATAACAAAATGAGCCACTTTCACAATCATTTTGGTATTGAGGAAATCAGTTCCTTGCCTCTGAACACTAACAGAAGGCATGCCTTAGTTTGACTTAGTATCGATTTTCTTTATATAACTGTAAATGAAGTTCTTTTCCAAATCACAATACTACTTTAACTTTATTTTATTTTAAGGAGCAACTATTTGAAGACTATCTTGTGTAACCTTACTGAGATCTGAATAAAACCAATTAATTGTCATCATTGTGGCCTGACTTTTTGGAAAAATGTGCATAAATGAGTATTTGAGAATCATGTAAAAAAATCACATATACTGATAGCCTAGTGTTTGTTCACACCTTAAAGTTGCTGGGTAGCAGTTTCAAGTTGAAGTAGTTGGAGAGTACATCTGTCTAAGAACAACGGAAGACCACCCCTGTCCACAAGGGACTTCAATGACTTGTGGCTGCCAACTTTCTAAAGTGGCACATGACATAGAATTTTTAATTTCCCTTTTACAGTTCCATGTGACAATTAAAAAATATTAAGAGCTAAATTATGCCCTTTTTATCTTTTTATTGAGTTTCACCTTTAGGTTCCAGATAAATAATATAAATAAATAATTGTTTAGTTATTACAATTGATAGTTGCACTGAATTTTTATCAAATATATTCAATATTCCTGATATTTTTTAAGAGTTAAAAATATAAAGAGGTAAACATAGAGCGAGACAGTTTGTTGTTGCTGTTGTGTATAGTGATGCATGCAAAAAGACACCATGTTTGCAAGTTGTTCACAATAGCTTTCAGAAGCTAAAATAATCAATTGGTGATCTAGGAGTATGGTTGCAACTGGGAGGCCACCCTGGAGCTACATAGTGAGTACCAGGTCAGCCAGGGAAATAGTGACACCTTGTTTTAAAACCCAAGACGACAAAAGTGGAAAGGTTGATGAAATAACTCTAGACAGACATTGTGGTAGACAGCAATGGACTACAAGGGCAGATGAACATGGTAGTACCACAACGTTCAGGGTGGCAGAGGGAAGAGGAGTGACGGTCATGGCCCAAAGGAGCCAATGTTCTATAGCAATATGCTTCTGAACGTTAACCCTTTGAACATTTTTGGCAGTGTTATCTACAGAGCGTGAAAGAGGTACCATGCTTCTCGACTGTCAATCAACTTTGCTGTGAATTCTCTTTCAATTTTCCTTTCATGGAGACTCTAGGACAGAGAACTGACCCCAATTTTTCCTCCTTCTTTGTCCCCTAGTACTTGCACACCTAGCTTAAATATCTTAGTGAAAATCAATGTATCAGAATTCAGACAACTACTAATCAGGGAAGAAAAGAACATTAATCCATGTATATGATTATGTGCATACATAGCCTTAAAGATGAACTAGATAGTGTGCTAGAAACATCATCACTTTTCAGTTCCTGAGGAAAACAGAGCCCTTTAAATTGGAGGAAAATGATATAATTCACAGATAAATGTTCTTTTAGAGCATTATAATAATATTTAACATATAAATATTAATGCACTTAATATTTAAATCTTATATTAATCCCTTATATTATCCTAGAAACTTCTCCCAACTATTACGTGCTCTGGTTAATTTTTTGGCTTAAAATTAATGGCTCCATTTTTTTCCCACAGAAATATATACTCTTGAATCCATGATGAAAAGTTATTTGCTTTAATAGTCATGATTCAGCAGAGTATTTTATGACTAGCCATAGTTGCAGCTTAAGTGCATATCTTCTGTACATATAGAGGTCAGAAATAATTTGCTCCATGATATAGGAATTAAAATCAATACTCTTACTTCCTTAGGAAAACAAACATAACATAATGTAAATGAGAAATGAGTAAATTATTAATATATGTGCTTATCTAAAATATAATACAAGCTAAGCAAGGTCAGTCAGAGAATTGAGTGCAGAAAGAACAAGTTACAGGAATCATGAGGAAGCTAGATAGATCATCACAGCTCTGTCTGGAGAAAGACATTTTAATTTCAGCAGTTTGGACCCATATCACAAGTACTCTGGTAACTGTTCGCTTGTCTACATATGTGTCTGCTTGGTTGATCATCTGAGAGTGAGGGAACTGGAGAGCTAGGAGCCTTGTTTGAAGTAGATTGGATATCTTGCCTAGGCAGGGGGGAGAGGAGGTGTATTCCAGGGTACTCATTGACCCCCCCTGATTAGCAACCAAAATGTGGAACATTCCATTTCCTGTGGTCTGTGCTTCCTGAATTTACTCCCTTTGCTGTTATAGCCTCTCTTTTTTCCCAGGTTATCTTCCAGGATGATCATCTTCTTTCATTCTGTGCTGGATATGTTGCCACCTCTTGAAAACCTGGTGAGAACAAGATGACTTGTATATGTAGATATTCGCACAAAGTGTGCTCACATTTCTAATGATGCAGAAGGATATTTTCTAGGCAATCGTATCTTTCAGTGAATCCTTCCAGGGGGAATTCCATTGCTATTTGACAATTAAACATGAAAGAAATCTCTAGCAGAAAGGGTTGGAATCTGGGGCCTTTTTGTCAAACTCGAATACAAGGTTAGAACAGAGGGTCATTTGAAGATAGGGCATTAGTACTCTTTATCAAAGAAGATTAAAAGGCTTACAGAAAAGATTCTGTTTACAGATACATGGGCACGTGGGGCGGGGGGGGGGATTGTGTGTCTTAATGGCCTACAAGCCCACAAGGGAACACAGGAGTGAGAATGACATTTTCATCACACCTGTCCCAAGAGAAATCCAGACTACTTCAGTCTTATGTAATGGACAGCAATTCTCTTCACTCTGTTTTGCTTCATCCACAACCCCTACTCAACAATAATAAAAAATCCCTGAAGACCACCAATTTGTTCTAAGAAAATGTTCAAAGAACACGTGATCTCCAGAGAAGCAGCTTGCTCAGTAAGCCTTAACTGTCTTTGCTGTCCTCTCAGTTCTAGTCACGTAAACTCCTCCCATCCCTAACGCTGCACATTTTCTATTTCAAGTGCTTTCTGCTTGTTCTTGTAGACGAAACCACCTTTCTCTACTCACACTTGACCACATCACACAACTACTGATTATTTCCCCAACCTGAGAAGCAGGGCAAACTATGTGGACCCAGCACAGTGAATCTGGTAGGATCAGACGGGCCATTATTGTTGTTTTACTCCTGCAATCAGATATATAGCATGAATTTGGAATACCATTTTACTTTCCATGCTTCAATTTTCTTACTTAGTAATAACAATGGTAAAGCTAACATAATATTAATAATACTAATATAACACTAAAGATATTTCAGGCTTAGCATGAATCTAAACATATTTTTTTCTTATTTTATTTTGAGATTATACTTTAATTACATCATTTTCCCTTCCCTTTCCTCACTCCAAACCCTTCCATATGTCCATCCATTCTCTCCTTCAAATTTATGGTCTTTTTTTCACTAATTGTTATTGAATGCATGTATGTATGTATGCATTCATTCCTAAATATAACTTGTTCACTCCATATGATGTTACTTGTGTGTATGTTTTCACGGGCGACTGGCACGGGACAACCAATTGCTCCTCCCTTGGGAAGAATACCTTTCCTACTCCCAGCTTACTTCAGTTGCCCAGAGTTCTTTGTGTAGGGCTGTGGCCTCATTCACTTTGGCATGGTCATTGGTGCCCTTGTCCAGCTCATGAGGGGAGACTTTTTGGGAGTAGCTTCTGAAAATACTAGATGACACAATCTCACAGCAAACTCCTTGTTTTCTTTCTGTCCAGTCTTCTGCAATTTTCCCTGAGCCTTTGGTGCAGGAGTGTTTTGTAGAATGGATCCATTGGGACTGGGTTCCACAGCTCAGCATTTTGATCAGTTGTGGTTTTCTTAATAGAGGTGAATGGTGGCAAATTCCAGCAAGTTATACTGAAAACACTACAGAGACAGCAAAGCTCTTCTGAGTCCTGTGTCAGCCACTCACATACATTTGCATTTATACTTCTTTAGTAACATGCTTATTTCATGAATGTATATGCATGTACATATTTTTTAAAATATTGGCAATGGCATATCATCACTGGCCTACCCTGCCATTCAGGTATCTTAGATTGACATCTTTGCTACAGCGAGTAAGCAGTGGAGGGAATTTCAGGAAGCCTGAATTCAAGACATTTCTATGTCACAAAGTAGTTTGTGACAGTGGAAATACCCTACATACTCACAGATGAGCTCCATCTATATGAAGAAGAAATTGTGGGGAAAAAAGTCCTTTTAAACATTAAAATTACATGATGCTTTTAATATGCAAGATGGGAAAGACTATGTTGTGTGTAACAATGCATCATACCTTAAGTTAAATGTGTGCATTATATACATATGTGTATGTTTAAATACATATACCCATGTGCATGTGCATATATGTGAGTGTGTATGAGTGTGTGAGTATGTGTGTATAACAGATATCCTCCATGTCATATATCTTTCAAACTTTCTTCTCCTTAGTTTTTGAGACAGTATCTCTCTCTGGGCCTGAAGCTCGTTGATTGGGCTAATCTGGGATCCTTCTGTCTCTGCCTCTGTAGAACTGGGATTGCAGGATTACATGGCATTATCTGACCTTTTTAAAATGTGAGTGCTGGAGTACTAAGCCCAGATCCCACCTAGACTACAAGCACTTTACTAACTGAGCTCTAGCCCCACAGTGCTGCAAGTCTTGTGGCTTATGATGTGTTTCCCACGCACCAAGGACCTGCTTGCGGCTTTGGAGATACTGGGTGATGAGTGTTTTCCAGCTGGTCTTCAAGCTAACCAGGATGCTTGACTCTATCAGATCTCTCTCCATGGAGGGTTCTCCTTTTACCAAGGCCATTTATCTATTTTGACAATCTTGCCTCTGGTTACATTTTATTAGCTAGAGTAGACTTATATCATGGCCTGCCTACCTGTGAGGTAGGTAGCTCGATATTATTATACCTTTGGAAGACAACTATTCAAAAAGGTCTAATTGCCATAAAATGGATGGTTACAAATTAGAACAGAACAGGGACCCTTCTGATTGGCGTGTGCCTCTTCCGTGTAACATAGCTGCATCTTGAATGATTGCCACTCAGGGTTTCCCATCAGAGCATGAGATCTTCTGTTTTTATGGACTATATTTGAAGTTGTAGGTATTCAATTCTATGTGTGCTGGGAGCTGGGAACTGAACCCAGGGCTCCAGACTTTTCGGGCAAGAACTATTGCACCAAACTGTAGTCTCACGCATGTCAGCACCCCAAATGTGCCACTCCTACCCTAATATTTGATAGTGAGAACTTTGTTTCCCTTCCAGAAGTCTTTTCCTACATGGAAATACTGAAGACTGCATGACTCACACGGCAAAACAGAAAAAGCATTTCTTGAGGAAGGCTCTCAGAGAACGGACAGGAAGAGTAAGGATTAGGCTTTTCCAGCAGTAAAATTCATGCTGACTTAGGTTTGGTGCCACATGCCTTTTTCTTAGTTTTTAGGCAGACAGAATGAGTCTTGGAGGAGAGAACCAGAGAAATAATAGTAAAGAGTCAGGGATTCAAGTCTAGAAGTCAAGTTCTTGAAGGCAAGTCTAGCTTTACCGAAGTCTTGATGGATGATCTTCCACAGGCAGCCTGGGTGGTTTAAGCAATAAAGTAGATGATGACAGATAGCACTCTCAGGTCAGAGCCTTGGGGACAGTAACATGCAGAGAAAGATGTCTCCATGGGGATTTGCCCCTGCCTGCTAATTGTGGTCATGTACTTTATGGCGTTGGGAATACTACGGACACTGGCATGGGTCTCAGTGCCGTAAGAGGCGGTGCTTGCGTCCCATCCAGCACTAGCTGCAGCTGCAGCGACTTCCCAGGGTGCTGCTGAAGCTGCTCTTGATAAAGTCTCCAGTGGCTTCTTTTACTCCCAATCATGTGTTTTCCTGCCGAGCCCAGCATAATTTGCTTCCAGTTGCTGCTCTTGACCACATCTACCTTTTAAAAACCTTCTGGTCTGCAGCTCCTTCTTCGCATGTGTATCTTTCCATTGGGCTGCTTCCTCCCCCTCAATGCTCTCAGTAAACACCTTTTCTGCCAACTCTTTAAATATTAACACTGCCTGGAATTTGGTCCCCTTTGCTTCTCCTTCAACACATTTTCTACTGAGAACCTTATACATTCATCCCTTTCCGTTACCATTAAAGCCTTTGAAAGGAGAACAGTGGGGTCAAGCTGATAACCACTTTCTCCCACTGCAGGATGGTGACAGTTCCTGGAGAAAAGCAGAGCCGGGGGTGCTACTACACCCTTTGCTGCCTGACCACCTTTCTACTTGCTGTATAGACTGCTTCTCACAACCTCTGCAAGGGCAATTTTGAATCTTTATTTTAAGAGACAACTTCGCGCTGGGTGGTGGTGGCTCATGTCTTTAATCCCACCACCACTCAGGAGGCAGAAACAGATGGATCTTGTGACTCTGAGACCAACCTGGGCTACAGAGCGCATTCCAGGACAGATTTCAAAGCTACAGAGAAACACAGTCTCATAATCAAAAACAAAAACAAAAACAACAACAAAAAAAAACCCAAAATCAAGCAAGACAAAAAACAAACAAACAACAACAGCAGCAAAACAAAACCCAAAACAAAACTAAACAAAAGATAGCTTCATATTTTACTTCACAGATTTGAAATAGGGACATTGGGCAGACAAGGCTTCAAGAAGGAGTAAATTGCTTCAAGTGTTGTAGAATATTTGTTTTTGAAATAAGGACACTACTGATTATATGTTAAAATTTTCAGCCAAGGATCTAGAGATTAATCATACTGCAGTGGACTAGCACAGCTGAATGGGAACTTTAAAAAGTCCTTGGCCCACACTAGGGCCAAGGACCTTTTGAAAATATAATTTCTGGTAAAATTTTATGTGTATGGGTATTTTGCTTGTATGTGTATGCATCGTGTGTGTGCCTGCTGACCAGGCTAAGAAGAAGGGAGGACTGGATATTCTGGAAACGGAGTTGTATAAGATTGTAAGCCACCATGTGAGTGCCCAAAAATTGAACCCACATCCTCTGCAAGAGCAAACAGTGTTCTTAAGTACTGAGTCATGCCAGCTTTGACCAAGGTTTTTGTTTATGAAAGTATTACTATGAAGAGAAGAGATTAGGTAGGCAGGTGGAGAAACCTCATCAGAATATATTGTATGGAAAACATTCAATAAAATACATAACCCTCCCAAAACAACAACAAAGGTAAGGGTGATGGTTGGAGCACCTCAGAGAACTGAGGGCAGGTAGGAGAAAATGAGAGACAATTCTAGTAGGGAATAGACTAGTAAAGAGCAGAGTTAGTGAACATCCCCTTTACTCGGGCAGCATGCTCTGGTCTCTGGCCTCCGCTGCAGGTGTTGTTTGCTGATTGCACAATTACTGTTCTCAGGCTATTTGGGATAAAAGACTAGTTTTAAATGGTTTTTGTATTTTTCTGTAAAATGCAATAAAGATATGTGAGTAGAAGCAGACTCATGTGGTTAGAGGTTTGTAGCATTATTAAATAGTGTGACAGTTTCTAAACGCTTGTTCTGAGATTCAGGAACCAATCCAAATGAGCCCTGACCATTGCAGGCCCTCAAACATTTTTAATCACCTTGACCTAGAAGATGTGCAGGGATTAACAGGGAAGCAACAGTGATTAATTTCAGTCTGGGCATGGGGGATTTGAAGCCCATCTGTGGGCATCCAAACAGAGACAGACATCTAGCAGATAATCAGAGCACATAATAGATGCTTTGGAGAAAAGATAAAGATCCGTAAAAATCATATGACGCCAATGAATTGTAGACTGGAGAAGAGAGGTAGACACAGAGTAAATCTGCATTATGGTAAACTATTCAGGAAGGATGAGAGCTTTATGTAAACTATCAGTGAAGAAAGAGTTCTAGGATATGTTATTGAGTCAAGAGAAGGTCAAGATTTTCTTTAATATATACCTTCATGGTTAAATGAGACACACATCTGTAAGTCATTTTTCTCTCAATCCTGGAGTTTTTTTTATCATGGAATAAATTAGGCAAATACTTTTATTCTACCTCCTTAACTTGTTGGATGAAAAATACACTGAAATACTTTATTCCCGACCCCTCATATTGAGAAAAGAATGAACTTGACAGAAAGAGGGAGGCTTGCAAGTCCTCTCCGAATGATAATGGGAGAAATATATGGTGTGTGGAGAGGTGGGGAGCATCCCACATAATGAATCATATGCGGAAAGTACAGCAGAGAATTCAATACCGTGCTTCTAAAACCTCAATAGTGCTTACTGTAAGTGATATTTTTGTGGCCTTTTCTTTGCCCAGATATTTGTCATTCTGTAGTTGATTTAGAAAGACATTCATGGAAAGTCATAATTATTTAAAGAAGGGAACAGGCAGAGTGTTCTTTTGCCATGTCTATAAATCTTTCCTTATGTCTTCTGAGAACTCTGCTCTGGCTGCTGCCTTATGCATGTAACAGGAGTATATCACGATCCCAGTATTGTCAAACCCCCAGAACACTTTGCAGTGTGGGATCGCAACCAGAGACAAGTGTACTGACAACTGCTGACCACACAGTACAAATACAATTAAGTTGGCACATTGACATCAGTTTAAGACGTTTTCCTTCTTCATATTTTATGTTTGTTGAGATAAATAAGAAAATTAAAACACAACAGAGTATTGATGCAATAACAGAAAATTAGATTCTTGGAAGAAAATATAAATAGAAGATTTAATGTGTAGACAATCAAAACATTAAAGATGGTGGTCTAAGTAGTTTTCAATTATGTTTTCATCCATTGTCTCTATTAGTCTAGATAGCCCTCAGAACAATTTAAAACTTAAATATAAAAATGCCACTAAGAAAGCAAAAAACCCAGGATAGCCAAAACAATCCTGGGCAACAAAAGAACATCTGGAGGCATCACAATCCCTGACTTCAAACTATACTACAGAGCTACAGTACTGAAAACAGCCTGGTACTGGCATAAGAACAGACAGGAGGACCAGTGGAACCAAATAGAAGACCTGGATATCAATCCACACATCTTCGAACACCTAATATTTGATAAAGAAGCAAAAATATCAAATGGAAAAAAGAAAGCATATTCAACAAGTGGTGCTGGCATAACTGGATATCAACATGTAGACAAATGAAAGTAGACCCCTATCTATCACCATGTACAAAACTCAAGTTCAAATGGATCAAAGACCTCAACATAAAGTCAGCTACACTGAACCTTATAGAAGAGAAAGTGGGAAGTACACTTGAACGCATTGGCACAGGGAACCACTTCCTAAATAGAACCCCAGCAGCACAGACACTGAGAGAAACAATTAATAAATGGGACCTCCTGAAACTGAAAAGCTTCTGTAAAGCAAAGGACACGGTCAACAAGATAAAACGCCAGCCTACAGAATGGGAAAAGA
>PVIU01014953.1:0-49840 GCA_004026605.1 Ondatra zibethicus | reverse complement strand
GCTGGGTGTGGAGGGGGGGAATCCCCAAAGCAAAAAACAGGAATTGAGATTTCCAGAAGTCCCTTCCCATCCTTGGCGTTGCTGTGGGAATCCCCAGGGCATTTGTCGCTGGTCTCAAGGGAAGGTGAAGCCTGGGAGGAGTTAGAAGGCAGTGAAGCCTCTCTGAGAAGTAAAAGTAAGGTGATGTGTTTTGTTTCTTGTTTGCCCTTAGCCCAGAAGGCTCCGTCTTGTGGATATACCACACGGAGTAAGTGCTCTGAACTCTGGACACCTCCGTCACTTGGTCTCCTACCCGTGCTGTTGATTCCCTACACGCCAGCCGCTGGGGTGCTCAGGCCACAGTGCAGGGACAGGGAGGAGAGAGGCAAGAAGGAAGCAGATACCTAGGACCCTGGGGGTCAGGGTTGTACTCTGCCAGTCCCCAGACTGGTCTTTGTAGAATAATAACATGTTTTGTCCTCAGTTCTGATCAGGTGATCTTTTCAAATGGTGTCATCTGGGAATCATTGTTGTCTGATTGATGGGGCAGCTGGTGTTATAGCAGGTGCCTGTATTCCTGGGTGAGGGACTGAGGGGGAGCTATGTGAAGCTCTGCTTTCCTGTCTTTGGCATGGTGGCCAGGAAGCTCAGAACAAATTGTTCTTAACTGCTTGCAACATGCTTTAGCCTTCATTTGCGTGTAATTAATTATTCCCGGGTATTACATCTGAATCGTTTCCTTACCTGCTCAGGGACCTTGGCCACAGGCCCAAACCCACTAAACCCATACCTCAGCTGGAAAGATGAGAATAAATGTGAAACTTTTATTTGGGATGGCCACGGTCATATGAAAATCCATACTGGAGTTATCAAATCAGGGGGAGGGGCTGGTGTGTGTGATATGTACACGCCTGTGCACATGTGTCTAGGTGTGCTCGCCTATGTGTGCACCAGTGTGAGGGTCTTTCCCCATTATTCTCTCCCTGAGTCTCGCACTGAACCTAGAGATTGTCATTTTTGGCTACACTGGCTGGCCAGCCAGCCCCAGGATCCCCACTGGGAGCGGGATTCTAGGTGTGTGCCATTCTCTGACTTCTGTGTGGTGCTGGGGGTCAGAATGCAGGTCCTCATGCTCTGAAACAAGTGTTTTGCCTTCAGAGCACTATTCCAGCCACCGGTGTTTCTCTGTGTTGTGTGTGTGCCTGTGTGTGCTCATGCTTGTGGGCATGCGTGTGTACATCAGAGGATATCTTGGTATGTTTCTTTTACCTTCTGGGTTCCAGGAATTGAACTCAGGTCATCAGACTTGGTGGCAAGCCCTTTTACTCACTGAGACATCTTGCTGGCCTTTCTATTTCCTGTGATTTTCATTCTTGCGTTGTTTCCCACTATAACCGTTAGTCATTGATCATTGCAGACACCTCCAGATGAACTCTGTGGCGGGTTTCATAACCAGGAAGGGTGCAGTGTGCCTGTCATCTTAGCAAAGGCCAAGTGGGAGGGTTAGCCTCAGCTGCACAACAGGACCCCTCTCTCCATTAATACTGTGTCCCTGTTCAGGGTCACCTTGCCACCTTATCCAATGTCCCCCCTTTTTCTCATCCTGGAGACCCTAAATTAGAAACTTTCACAGTGAGAGAGAATATGCAAACTACCTCAAGTTGGGGCTAAGATGGTTTTAACTGGTTCTCTAACTTCTCCTTTGGCAAATCCTCAGACTTCCCAAAGCTGTCACTGATTGGGCAACTGGAATTTTTCTCAGACTGGCCTTTTATAACACACACAGGCGTGCGCACGCACACTTGCACTATCATTCTTGGGAAGGTGCATGGTTTGTTGTTGTTGTTTTTTAATTAAGATTACCCCCAAAGGACTGGGCAGATGGCTCAGTGATTAAGAGCACTGGCTGCTCTTCCAGAGGACCCAGGTTCAATTCCCAGCACCCACATGGCAGCTCAGAACCGTCTGTAGCTCCAGTTCCAGGCTATCCAACACCCTTATATGGACATACATGCAGGCAAAAACATCAGTGCACAGGAAATAAAAATAGATAATTAAAAAAAAAAGATTACCGCTCATTACAGCCATGTTCAGTTTACTGAGCTCTTACATGTGTGCTGTCTCATTGGTCATCACCACAGGTACTCCTCAGCAAGCAGAGCTCTGGACCCCAGGCTTGTGTGTCTGCATGGTCCCTATCGTTGTTCCTGCCGCTCATCCTTCAGGGGTCCCGGGGGTAAACCGAGCGCTGGGAGACTCATGGAAGGGGACAGCTGAGGCTCCTTGGGTCTGTCCCTCCCTTTTAGTTCACATTTTTGCTTCTCCCTGTTCACTTTTAATAGTTGAATTGGACACTTAAAAAAATGTTGGAAACTCCCTCCATCCAGCCGGGGACCGCCCTGTTTTCTAAAAGTGTTTCTGTTCTTTTCCATTTCCTAGAACTCCAGAGGTTGGTGACAGCAGCATGCCGAGCGACTGGTGGCTCCCGAACTGGTTTAACAATAGGTAAGGGGTCGGGATGGGCTCCTCTGTTTCTCACTCACTTTCTGGCTTACTGAACTCATTCAAGGAGTCTCTTTTGTTGTTGTTTTTAATTTCTATTGTTATTGTGTGTGTGCTCTGTATGACGTGTGTGTGTGCGATGTGTATATGTGTGTGGCTGTGGCTCTGTGGTATGTATATGTGTGTGTATTTATGTGCAATATATGTGTATAGTGTTTATATGTGTGTGATGTATGTATATGATTGTGTGATGTGTGTGATGAGTGTGTGTGTGTATGAGTGATGTATGTGATGTGGATGTGTGTGTGGTGTGTGTGTGAATGTGTATGTGTAATATGTGTGTGAATGCATGTGTGTGTGATCTGTGCATGAATGCAGATACATGCGGGCCACAGCACACATGAGGTCAGAAGACAGCTTTCAGGAGACGGCGATTCTGTCTTCCCACTGTGGGTTCTGGAGGTCAGACTCAGATTGTCAGGCTTTCCTGACAAGCAGTTTGACTGAAGGAGCCGTCTGGTTCAGAGGAATCTACCTTGCAGGTGGGATTCCGAGTCTGCTTGCCTGCCTGCCTGCCTGTCTGTCTGTCTCTCTTCTTCCCTCCCTCCCTCCTCCCTCTTTCCAGTTCCCTTTCTCCAGTTAAGGGTGAAGTTAAGACTGAAGTTTAAATTTCAGAATAGACATCTCAGTAGGAATTCATTCCTTGGAGTGATGGCCTACTCCTGGAATAACCGAGGGTTGCAGGGTCATTGAAACCTAACTGCTGACCTGCACTGTGGCAAGAGAGACAAATGTTGCACCTTTACTTGAAGTATGAGAATCAGCGCTTAGTGCCCTCGAAAGAGTCCCCGCTGCCAGCTGCCTGGCCTCACCTGGCCTCTTTCTCTTTGTACACAGGACCCACAGTTATCGAGAAGAAGCTCTAGAAAGAGGGAGAGAAAAGGAGCGAAATGAAGACAACAGTGAAGAGCTTCCGCTGTGGGACTGGTTTAGCCCAAAGTAAGGACAGAGACTGCTTGCGCTGAAGTCGGGGCTGGGGCACACAAAGTGTGGTCCCCTGGGAAAGGGGTGTCTTAGCATCGATTAGACCTTCATCCGTGGACTTGGGCTAAGAGACTGAGGTCTGGTTACTTGGAACCAAATGGACTGAGCACTGTGGTAACTGCAAGAAGAAATGGCCAACGGTAGGAAAAGCACATAGGCCACCTAGGATGGTGTGGACCTCTGCAGGATCTGGGGTGGGCCAAGAAGATTCTCTGTAGATTCAGTTAACTCATCCGTGGCATAGGAATCATGAGCTAAGGAATTCAGGGCCATGAGTTCCCTCATTACATAAGCAAACAACCAGTGTTCATCAGAAATTAGGATATTTTAGCTCGTATTTTCCAAACTTTTAGTCATTACCTACTCATGTTTTCAGAAACTAGCCTAAACCAGCTTTTAAAACAGAACAGGAACTAGGGACTTGTCACCATGGATAAAGGTGCGAGGACTGGAGTTTAGATCCCTAGAAGCCATGCAAAGCCAGATGCAGTAGCATGCATATACGCGCACACACATGTATACACATGTATACATACACATGCACATATATACATATACACACACACACACATCCCTACATATGCACACACAAATAAAGAGTATTGGTTTGAACCACCATCACATTGAAACCTTCTCGAGATTCCAAAATCTATTTCATGGACGAGTGACCAGATGAAAGAATGACTGAGTAAATGCGCATTTTTACGTCACATGAATGTGTGCCTCCCTGTAAATTCCTGCAGAGCCAGTACAGAGCAGGGCATGCATATTTCCACATCACCATGCCTGCTTTCCCTCTTCCTGCCCAGGAGCTTCTGCGCATTCCCACACGGCATATTCTCTGTGCTCAGTTTCCCATTATGCCTTTCTCCATATCCTGGCACCCGATAGCCTGGAGATGCTGACTCTCACAGCCGTGTGTTTCTTCTGACCTGTGTCTGCCTGCCTGCCTGCCATCTCTGTTTGCCTCATGCGACCTACACAGGTTTCTCAATTCCACCTCACCCTGTCTCTCACTTCCGGTCTCAGCAAACAGTTGAGTCTGAGCGTGGGAGAGCTGTTCCTTGTCCATCATGGCTCCCTTCTGTTGTCAGTTCTTGTTCCCAGCTCTCCCCGTGCGCTTTCTCCACCCTGCTCATGCTGCCGTGCTCTTTGGTGCTTGAGTGATGCGTGTCCCACATATTTTCTTCAGTCTACTATGTGGTTCGTAAGAGTTTTAAATACATCCTTACTTGTGAGCATGGAGAAGTCAGAGGACAGCTGGTGGGAGCTGGTTCTCTCCCTCCACTCTGTGGGTTCTGGGGAATCTCTCCTTGTCAGGGTTCCCGTAAGTGTCTTTGCCTGCTGAGCTGTCTTGCTGGCCTAATTCACAGGATTTTAATACTTCCTCTGGCCACCATTAATGTACCTGTGCATAAAGACATGCAATTGAAAACCAACTCCCTAGACCCATTTTTTTCCCCCAGGAGATCTGTGATTTTTCTGGATGCTTTTGCTGTGTATGGTGGAGCTGGGTGCTGAGGTCACACAGTACTGAGTGCCCCCATTCAGAAGGAAGGTACTTTTCCTCCCTCCTTTTAGAACTCTGTTTGCTCTTGGCTAAGGCAGTTGACAGTATCGCTCCTGGTGGTTTCCTTGGGGGATGGGGCTGCAGGATTTGATGACTAAGTTGCCTCATGCACAGGTTGCTCCTGGAAGCTGGCCTCCCCCTCATCCTTCCACCACCTCCTCACCTGCACTTCCAGGCTGTGTCTGGCTTCTCAGTCAAGGGTGGCTAACATGCTGGGATTGTCAGTGGAACCAAACAATTAACTGCTGGGAAATGGAATGTTTCGATTTTTAATTTAGCATTAATTTTTAATAGTGCTGTTTTGTCTTCCTGCTCAAGTACCCAAAGTGATCGCTGGGAGAAGGTGGGGCCTGAGAGCCCATGTGGCTGAGGGTGCAGGCAGGTTGAGCACTCACCGGGACTCGGGTTCTCAAAGGGAAGGACTAGGTGTCATTTCTGTGGGCTAGTGCTTAACTTCAGTTTGGCTTTCAGTCCCCTTCCCCCTCCATGGCCTCACTTGACTTGAAAAGTGGGTGCTGGCAGTGGCTGGTGCCGATATTAAATGCAGGAGTGAAAGGCTTGTTCTTAGCCCCTGGTACACAGGAGGAAACGTTAAATGTGTGCCTACCCCCTCTTTCCATTAAGAAGATTTACTGCCTGCTCATATACAATAGCAGATAATGTTGTGGCCTCAGCATCAAGACTGAGGATGCTGGCTTGGTTGGCTCCTGAGACGCCCTTCCTTGACAGGCCAATACTAACACCCGGCAAACAAGGCTGGGAGCTGTGAGGGAGGTGAAGTTCACAAATGCCGGCTTTGAGAAATAGAATCTGTGTCTGTTTATTTCCTTTTTGTTTTGAAATCCTGTCATTCAGTAAAGCAAGAACACAACAGGACTAAATATCGCCAGGGCAAAGCTCTAGAGAGCGCCAACAAAACCGGGCCTGCGAGTGCCTAACACAGCCACACAAAGGCTCAGCACCGTCAGTACTGACGACGCCACAGCAGCTACTGTGGACAAAGGCAAATCTGGGGCTCCAAGTGTCCATCTGAGGAGCAATAGAGACTGGGGCTCAAAGCACTGGACTCGAGAGAAGGACACTCTGGGTTCGAGTCTCCCTTTAGTAGCTATGTGACTTCGGGTCAATTACTTAACCTTCCTGTTCCAAGTCCTTCATTGATTAGCTAGGAACCAGTTAGTTACTTGCACATGCGTTGACATAATGTAGATTCTGGTTCAGAGCACTGGCAGATAATACTGCCTAATGAGTTGGTGGGTAGAGTTGACCAGATGTGACCAGTCTCAGAGAAACACACGGTGCCAAGACTCACAGGACGTGCTCCATGTGCATCCATGTAATTGTTAATATCCATGACCAGTTACCTGGCTTTCTCTGAGCTTTGCTTTTCATACTGGATAATGGATACACCATGTCACAGCCCATGATAAGGACGAGCCCGGCTAGGGTTGGCACAGAGTCCACTGTGTCCACTGTGTCATCTCTCATGACAGAAGCCCCCCCCCCGCCCCGCACCTGTGTGCACACTGCTGCAGGCACACCTGGTGTGCTGGCACTAAGGGGCCAGGAGAGCAGTTGGCCACTAGGTCTTTCCCTGCCCTGCCACTACACCAAGAAGAGGTACTTCCAGCTGTCCTGGGGAAGAAAGAGGCAACACAGGCTGGGGCAGGGGTGGGGCAAGGTCATCTCAAGAGTCAGCGAGCAGAGCCTGGTGCTGGGCGCCTTCTCCACTCTGCCTGTCAGGCTCTCTGGAGCACGTGGCAGCTGTGATGATGACGGGCACAAGCTAGTGCACACTTGCCCTCCAGCTGCCGTGGAAGGTGCAGGGGACAGTTGCCTTGGTTCCTTCCTGCAGCAGGGCCACGTGCATGCAGCCAGGGAGGATCAGTGTGTGTCCTGTCTCAGTCTCCCTCCAGACCCACTCGCTGCCCCATTGGTGGCTTTCCCTTGTGAAACACAAGTAGGGCCAGGACCACATGGGCGGGTGTCACACCGGGAGCTGGTGCTCTTTGGGTTTAAATACCAGGCGAACACTGTGCAAAGCCAAGCAAACTTGGTCAGGGTGTATTCCACCCAGCCAGGGCCTGTCCTCTGTCCTTCAGTCTCAGTCTGAGTCTACACTGCAATCCTGCCTAGATTGCTCCCCTGCTAGGCTCTGCTGCTTCCTGTCCTTCCGCACTCAACCTTCGGAGGCACTGTTGCTACCTGCCTGGCTCCCTGTGGGTGTTGCTGTCTCATCTGAGTATGAAAACAAGCCTCCCTCTCACTTTTGTGTTCCTAGTGAAGAGACTGTGGGCAGGGGAAAGGGTCTTTGCCAGAGTCCTGCTTTCCGGCCTTGCCTGTGCTCTGCTCCAGGAAGTCCCTTCCTTTCGGGGCATTCTGTGTCCTTGTCTGTGAATGGAGTTGGTGCCGTCAGTGTTCCGGAGCAGCCCAGACTATGCACTGATTGAAGGGACAAGACTAGGACTGGAGAGGATGTGTGGATGAAGCTCTTGCTCTGCCCTAGGCAGAGTTCAGATCCCCAGCATCTGTGTAAGATGCTGGCTGGGTGTGACAGCCCGCCGGAGAGTCACTGCTTGGGGGAGACTGGAGCCCCAGATAGGCTGAGTGGGGAGACTGGTCCACACTGTTGAACTCTGCGTTCATTTGAGAGACCCTGTCTCAGGGAATAAAGACTGCCAACATCAACCTTGAGTGTATGCACACTGCACTTACACATACATGCAGACATGCATACATACATGCATCCCACAGGTGCAAAGTTTTTAAAGTGAGAGAATAGTAAAAATGAGAGGACGGGGATCATGTGATGTGTCCATATTGGGAAGAGGACACATAAGGATTCTAGTGACCCCCTAGCTCTGTCTTTGGGGGCACTGACTGTCATTTAAGTTTAAGTACTAGGCAAGAGGTGTGCATAACTAACTGGTAGATGCACGGTCCTGCCCACCATTGGGCCATCCTTGTCCCCATAGCAGCCTGCCCTTCTGCATGGTTTCACAAGTTGTTAGAACTTCTGAGACCTTGTCCTACTGAGAGAAACTCCCTCTCTGGCTGCTATGGGCCTGGGCTTTTCTCTTCCCGCAGCAGGAGACTGCTGGAGAAGTCTCCGGGTACATGTCTTAATAGCCTACTAGCCTAAGGGAAGGGACCCAGATCCCTAGAGTGTATTACCCTGTAGGCTGATGACACCAGCAGCCCCCAAGTATGGGGCAAACAGGAAGAGGCCTTTGTCTCTCAGCTCCAACTTCTTTCTCTCATCCCCCTGCATCACATCTTAGGGCCTTCTTAGACCCTGATGATATTCTCAAGGGCAAATAACAACCCAAACATGTCAGTTAGGGGCTGGAGAGAAATGCAAAGGTACCGGGTTATGTGGATCAGCTGGTAGGGTACCTACCAAGCATTCATGGGACCTAGTTCTATTCCCAGCACATCCTAAAGGCGGTTTGTGGATACACACCTGTAATCCCAGCACTTGGAAGATAAAAGAGGAGAGCCCGAAGTTCAGAGTGATCCTTAGCTGGGGAGCTTGGGGTCAGTCTTGGCTACATGAGTAGACAGTGTCTTATGATAAGAATCTGAGAAGGTGCCTGAGCACACCCAGTGCGGCCCGTGCAGACGTCACACCTCCTCATCAAGCATTCTGGGATGAAGCTTCAGTTAGGATCCAGGGACAGTTGCTGAGGATCTTGCTAGCCTCCTCTTCCTTAACCAGTCTTTCACCTTAGTGTAGAGGTTCTGACCCACAGTGTTGCCTGTTTTGTCACCAGGAACCGCCCGGAGGTTTTGACGCTGACCCCATGGAAGGCGCCAATTGTGTGGGAAGGCACTTATGACAGAGCTCGGCTGGAAAAGTATTACGCCAGACAGAAAATCACCGTGGGGCTGACGGTTTTTGCCGTGGGAAAGTAAGCAAACTGGCAAACTTGCCCTTGATATGTTTTGTTGTTTTTCTACCATCAAAGCCTTTGTGAGGGACCCATAGCCACAGAGGCTGCTTTGTCTGAGTTCCTGGGCAGGAGACTTCTATCTCCTTTCCCATGAAGGCTGAGGAACAAAATCAACAGTAGGTAAGCCCACCCATTCCCACCTGAGAGGGGAGGGAACCTGTCTTCAATGCCACTGGGACCCAGAGCCAGCAGCTCCATTCCCTGACCTCCAGGGCTTTCCTAGGGAGCAACAAACACCAGCTGTTGGCTGGCTGGGACGTAAGTGTTCCTCTGTGCTCTTAGCGCCCAGGGCCATGGACAGGGGTTACAGAAGTTCTGGGGGCAGGCTGTGTGCACCGTGACCTCCATGCTAACTTGCGGCTGCTGCTCCTCCCTGGGTTCCTCTGGTCCTGTCTACCTGATCATCCTGGAGGGATCAGGATTCAGCGACAGTTGCCATGGATCTTGCTGACCTCTTCCTTGGCCAGTCTCTCACCTTAGCTGGCGTTTTGATGGTCAGAACCTGCTGAGATTGGACCGGTTCTGGCTGCAGCAGCTTCCATTTCTGCATTCAGAACATTTGATGCAGAAAAGTTGTACTCATCCTTACATGAAGCTTGGGCTGTGCTGTTGGTTTTAAAGTATAACCCATTTTTCTTTCCTAGCGAATTAAACGTTTTCCCCTAAAATAAAACATTAGGTTTAATTTTTAATTTTTTCTTTTTTCTTCTTTCTTTTTTTGAGGCACAGTTGTGTTTTTAAGGATGTTTTAAGAAAGGTTGAGTGAGGATTATGAAAGAGCTACCAACAAAGTAAGGCATGCTGGAGAGCGTGGGCTTCTGGGTTTTTTTTTTTTTTTTCAAGTTTTGTATCTAATATGTGTGTGTAGGTCAGAGAACAATTTTCTGGAGTTGGCTCTCTTTTCCCACTGTGTAGGTTCTGGGGGTCCAACTCAAGCCTTCTGGTTTGGCAGCAAGTACCCGTCCACCCTGAGAAGTCTTCTTGGTTATGTTTCCTTTGCTGCCCTCTGGCCCCTGTGTTGCTCCCTCTTCTGAGAAAGCTATACCATCAGCAAGACGTTGACTCCCCTGCCCTGTTCGAAAGGAGTAGAAGGAGCGGGCTGGCCTGACCTTGAGCTTTGACAAGGACCTAAAAGAAGGCACTGTGATGATGTCACAGGCCCCCACAGTGCCAGTGCTGTCTTTGCTCAGTGTGCTGAACCCCTGAGGTCTAATGGCATGCCAGTGGGAAACAGTGGCTGTGGGCTTGGGCGTTTCATTAGAAGAATTTGTGTTGTTTAGGGGTGGACCTCAAGGCTCAACTCAACAAACCTGTCCGGCCCAGCAGGGATAAAACGGCTGTATTTCACAATGATTTGATCCTGATGTTCCCCCAAAGAACAGAATGAATTCACTGTCCCACGATGCTATCAACTATCCAATCACAACTTTGCGGAAAAACAGAAAACAAAACAACAAAAAAGCCCTTGAGTCCATCCCACCTCCCGGTGAGAGCTGTGCTCCCAGCTAGGCAAGGCCTCAGTGGTGACTACACTTTCCTGGAGCAATGCCTACAGGGAGATGTGAGGTTTATTGCTAGTGGGAATACAAAATGGCACAGCCATTTTGGAAGAAATTTTATCAGTTGCTTGCAAAACTGAACATGTTCTTATCACAGTCTAGCGATCACATTCCTCGGTATTAATCTAAGTGAGTTGAAAGCATGTCTACACAAAAGCCTGCACAGAGGTATTTTTAGGAGCTTTCTTCATAATTGCTAAAACTTGGAAGCAAACAAGTGTTCCCTTTACAGGTGAATGTAAAAATGAGTTGCGGTCGGTTCAGACAATCAGATATTATTCAGTGCCGAGAAGTGAGCTATGAAGCCACAGGAAGCAAGGAGAACTTTGTGTCACTTGTCACTAAGTGAAGAACCGAATCTAGAAAGGGTTTTGTCCTGGCAGTGTTATGTCACCGCTGGAGTCACCAGAGAGGAGGGCCTTTCACGTGACACAGCTGGGGTCACCAGAGAGGAGCCTCAATTGAGAAAATGCCTCCAATGAGATCTGATTGTAGGGTATTTTCTTAATTAGTGATTGATGAGGGAGGACTCATCCTATTGTGGATGGTGCCATCCTGGGCTGATGGTCCTGGGTTCTATAATAAGGCAGGCTGAGCAAGCCATGGGGGGCAAGGCAGTAAGCAGCACCCTCCATGGCCTCTGCCTCAGCTCTGCCTCCAGGTTCCTCCCTGCTGGAGTTTCTGTCCTGCCTTCTATGGGCTGCAGTGTGAGTGAGTGTATGCTGGCTGCAGTGTGAGTGTGCGCTGGCTGCAGTGTGAGTGTGCGCTGGCTGCAGTGTGAGTGTGCGCTGGCTGCAGTGTGAGTGTACGCTGGCTGCTCTTTCCTTCTGCCCTTGCTCTTGGTGTCCCAGCAGAGCAACAGTCTCACAGGGCAGGTTCACGCTGTCCTGCTCCTGCTTCTGCTTCTGGAGGAGGCAAAACTACAGTGCCAGGAGCAAGACTGGTGACTGAGGGGCTGAGGGAGAGAGAAGGGGAAAAGAAGGGCCTAGAAGTTTCTTAAGGAGTGGAGCTGTTCTGAGTGATACCACAGCTGTGGGTGTGCCTGACTTTGCACATTTCCCAGCATGAACCTTAGTATAAGCTATGTGTGTATCAGTGGAAGTGTGGCAGCTGTCACAAACCTGCCACCTGTAGGGAAGGCTGTGCCTGTGTCTAGGCAGGAGGTGTGTGGCTACTCTCAAAGCTTTCAGCTCAGTTTGCTCAGAATTAAAAACTGTTCTAAACAATACTTTTTTTTAAAGACATAAGTGTTAAAATAGAGTCAGACTATAGCATGGCTGACTGCATGGTGTGCATGGAGCTCTAGGTTTGATCCCAGGTACCATGAAATCTGCAGATGTTGTGGCACACGTGTGTAATCCTACCAGGAGTATAAGAAGCTCAAAGCCATCCTTGGCTGCATAGTGAGTTTAAAGCTCGCCTCACATATATGATAGCCAGTCTTAAAAATAGTTAAGTAAGGTGAAATGAGACCCTGTTCTAGTATTTGGATGGATCCATAGCATCATATTTGCCTGGATGATACACTGGCATTTGGAGTAAACATGGGAGGTTTGTAGAATGATTTTGCAATGTGGGAGTAGATCTCCATCCTCCACACCATTCCCTGTATCACAGAGGACGGGGTGGTGCTGATGGGAGTAGATCTCCATCCTCCACACATTCCCTGTATCACAGAAGAGGATGGGGTGGTGCTGATGGGAGTAGATCTCCATCCTCCACACCATTCCCTGTATCACAGGGGACAGGGTGGCGCTGGTGAGAGTAGATCTACATCCTCTGCACCATTCCTGTATCACAGAGGAGGATGGGGTGGTGCTGATGGGAGTAGATCTCCATCCTCCACACATTCCCTGTATCACAGAAGAGGACGGGGTGGTGCTGATGGGAGTAGATCTCTATCCTCCACACCATTCCCTCTATCACAGAGGACGGGGTGGTGCTGGTGGGAGTAGATCTCCATCCTCCACACATTCCCTGTATCACAGAAGAGGACGGGGTGGTGCTGATGGGAGTAGATCTCTATCCTCCACACCATTCCCTCTATCACAGAGGACGGGGTGGTGCTGATGGGAGTAGATCTCCATCCTCCACACCATTCCCTGTATCACAGAGGAGGATGGGTCAGTGCTGTTCTTAGACTTAACCTAACACAGAGAAGGTAAGGCTGTTATGAATCCTTAGTGGACTTGGGCAACATACTTTCTTTGTGTTTGGCCTGGCAGTAACAACACTGGCCTTTTTGCGCTATTGAAGTACACCTATGACGGCAGGCTTCTAAATACGGGAATGAAGCCGTAGCATGAAGCTTACTGAGGAGCACAGTAATTGGGAACACATACCTCTCAGGCTGGCCAGCTTCCAAGAGCAAGAGGGCAGGAATGTGCATGCCCAGTTGTTCTTACTAAGTTGGCGGTGGGAGAAGTTTCCACTTTCCCCAGGGACTGGGTGACCAGCTGGTGGAGAGGAGCCAGGATGCTGTATTAACATGTTCCTCCACATGCAAACACATACCTGGTGTGTGGAGAAGTCATTCCTGAAGCACAAATAATAAAAACCCAGAGACAGATACTGGAATTCAAGCTGAAGATCAGAAAAGCAAAGCAGCCAACCACTAGAGAGACCTTTTACCTCTACTAAATCTTCACACCGAATCCTCAGACTCCACTCTCCAGTGAGTTCCTGTGTCTTCTCCTTTATTCCTCTTTCTGCCCAGCCATATCACTCTTGTTTCTGTCTCCCTAGTGCTGGGATTAAAGGTGTGTGTCCCAGACACTGGGATTAAAGGTATATGCCACTACTCCCTGGCCTCTAGTGGCTTAGCTTTGTACCCTGATCCCCAAGCTCTATTTATTAAAATATAAATAAAATACACTACACAATCCCCTCCTAAATGTGACATACAGACCACCTGAGTGTAATGGTACATGGTTAAATGTTTCCTCTCTGTTCCAGGTATATTGAGCATTACTTGGAAGATTTTCTGGACTCTGCTAACAGGTACTTCATGGTTGGCCACAAGGTCATATTTTATGTCATGATGGACGACGCCTCCAGAATGCCTTCCATACACCTGAGTCCTCTGCACTCTTTGCAAGTGTTTGAGATCAAATCTGAGAAGAGGTGGCAGGACATCAGCATGATGCGCATGAAGACCATTGGGGACCACATCCTGGCCCACATACAGCATGAGGTTGACTTCCTCTTCTGCATGGATGTGGATCAGGTCTTCCAAGACAGTTTTGGTGTGGAGACTCTGGGCCAGTTGGTAGCTCAACTCCAGGCCTGGTGGTACAAGGCTGATCATGACGAGTTTACCTACGAGAGGCGGGAACTGTCAGCGGCATACATCCCATTTGGACAGGGAGATTTTTATTACCATGCAGCCATTTTTGGAGGAACACCCATTCATATTCTCAACCTCACCAGGGAGTGCTTTGAGGGAATCCTCCAGGACAAGAAAAATGACATAGAAGCACAGTGGCATGACGAGAGCCACCTCAACAAGTATTTCCTTTCCAACAAACCCACGAAAGTCTTATCCCCAGAGTACTGTTGGGACTATCAAATAGGCTTGCCTTCGGAAATTAGAAATGTTAAGATAGCATGGCAGACAAAAGAGTATAATTTGGTTAGAAGTAATGTCTGACTTCAAATTGCGCCAGTAGATTTCTAAATTTGACAGAGAATTATTCTGGCTAATTCCTCAAAAAAGTAATAATGGCTAATATTAACTTAAAAATCAAAATCAAAACCCACCAACATGGCAAACATGTACTATTTCTCCGTATAACTTTGAGCCTTGTAATATGTGAGAAAGAGGCTATGGTAAGTAAGTAATCAAGTGTAAATTCACAGTGATTTCTTATATATTCTGGGCATGGGGGAAGTACTACATAAGCTGAAATCAAAATTAATGTGCCATAGGTAAAGAAAAAGCCAGAATGTTCTACCCAGTATGTTAGACTGTTTACTGGAAAATAGGGTGCTAAGAGAATTGCTGGATCAGAGTGAGGTGCACTGTGCCCTTGGCTCACCATCTTCCTGGTTGTGGGGATTCTAGGGCAATGCAGAGAGACGTCATAGCACGAGACCATCAGAGGACACCAGCATGGTCCTCAAAGGCTTCACAGCTGGTGGCTTCAGGCCACAGGCAGTCCAGGCCCCACTGAGCTATTGTTTGGCTTCTGTGCATAAAGAAGGTCAAGAGCTCCGATGGGTATCATGGAGGCGTTCAGAGTCCCAGTGATGTGAATGTGAGGCTGACCACTTAGAGGCTGCCCTACGCTGGAGGGACATGGCATGGGGTTGTGCCTGAACTAAGCTGCAGCTGCAGGCAGTGTTCTTAACAATGGCTACTGGCAGGAATTGAAAGGAAGGTGCATTTTGTTTTGCCCAAGTCATATTCAGTGTTGAACACTGGTGAGGGGAGGGGTGGCTTTAGGGAGGGAGAATGCCTTTCCACCAGAAGATACTCTGTCATCTTCTGGTCCTACCACCTGCTCTGAACCTCAAGGTTCTCCATCCATCATACTCCAGCCTGGAGGACTGACAGGAAGAGAAAGCCCTCGGTCGCATGACCTCGTTTTTCCCTGCTCTGTCTACACTATGCAGCATGTGTAACTGACTTTATAACAGTGGGAGACCCAGTCACTGTAACTGAGCTGCTAAGACGTTCAGTCCTCTCCTCTGAGATCTATACCAGTGGTTCTCAAACTTTCACTGTGACCCTTACAGTGGGCACACATCAGATGTCTTACATATCAGATATTTACATCATCATTCATAACAGTAGCAAAATTGTAATTATGAAGTAGCAACAAATAATTTCTTGGTTGGGGTCAGCACAACATGAAGAGCTGTGGTGCTGTGTCGTGGCATTGGGAAGACTGAGAGCCACTGCTGCATATGGTGACTTAAGCCAATCACTGTAAAGAGGGCTGTCGGGCTGTATTTCCATATATGCATATATTTATATTTTGCTTGTCTTCCAGTTGTCATCTGTTTCCATTTTCAAGCAGTTTATTTAAAAAGCCATTGCACTGATTGACGTACAGTGTGAAGGGCTTCAATAAAAAAACATCTTATATTTTTGTCTACTTTGCACCACCTCTTACTCTTCAGTTGTTAAAGGAAAAAGTCACATGCCCAGCAGCAAGAAAACCCCACAAAATTCCCGACTTGGTGGGCATTGCGAAAGGAAGTGGAGAGCACACGTCGGCTCTGGCTTCCGCCTCCCTGTCGCTGAGGCTGCGCTGGACCCAGGCTGAAGTGGGAGAGTTGAATGCCTTAAGTCCTGAACCAAAGAAACAATCAATTCTGAAAGCGTGGGGAAAAGCTGAAGAAGTTTTGAGGGAATTTCTTGATTTTTAAAAGTTTATCTAAATTTAAATCCTTAATGAGTAAATTTAGAATGTTATTAAAGATAATGTTTAAACATTTTTTAAATAAAAATTCTGGTTTACAATTGAATAAATTATTTTCTCAGTATATTCTGGTCTGGTCATGGATTATGCATTTTCTCCCAAAGATGTTCAAAAGTATCAATTATGATTGTCTGTAATCATACAGGATTTTAGGGCCTTAGCTGTAGAAAAGCTGTCATGATCTCCTGGACCTGTCCTGTCTTGGTACAGACACAGGACTACAAAGAGCAGACTTGTCTGTCACTCCCAAATTATAAAGCTCGCCCTCCCTCTCCCTCTCTCTCTCTTCCTCTCCCCCTTTCTCCCGTGTGTGTGTGAGTATGAATGTAGAGGCCAGGAGTTGACCTTTGATGTCTTCCTCAGTACTTCTCCACCTTATCTTTGGAGCCAGGGTCTCATTGACCATGAGTGGAGCTCACTGATTTGGCTAGACTAACTGGCCAGCCAGCTCCAACGAGGTTCTGCCATCTCTACCTCTACAGCTGCCTGCCCTCATACCCGGATCCTTTATGTGGGTTCTCGGGAATCCAGTTGATCGACTCAGCCATTTTCCCAGCCCAGGCATGCTCCCAGTATAAAAGACACTGGACTTGTCTATAAGGGAGAGACTAGATTGGGTTAGCCGAAGTAACGAGACCACTCTAACTGGCTGGTACGGCCAATGTGAGGTCCAAGACTAAAACGGAGAGAGAAAGCAGGTGGAGCCCCAGCCTTTCTCTCTGCTTCGTGACTGTAGGAGCAGCGTGACCGAGCTACTTCACGTCCCTGCTGCCACAACTTCCTCCTTCAGGGTCTGGCAGACAGAACCCTCTTCCTGTGGTTCACAAGCTGAGAACTCAAGGGTTGTGGCTTGTGTTAAGGCTGAGGCTGTAGCTGAAGCAGACAGAGTTTGGTGCCAACTGAGGGGCAGTAGGCCTGGCATGCGTTTGCCCTCTCTGCTTAGGACTCACTCTCCTCTCTGCTCTCGCAGCCATTTGGCAGTGGCAATATCTGCATTTCTTGCTTCTCACAACTGGTGTGTGAGTGTGGGTGCTACTGGCATTTAGTGGGTAGATATAAGGAGCACCTCTAAATGATTCACAATGCACAGATGCACAGGGCACTAAAACCCACCCCAAGAAATGTCGTTAGTGCCAGTCTCGGAGCCTGGTGCCCTGTTCTTTCAGATTTCACCAGCAGAAAGTGTCTTGTTTGTGTGGGAAATGACCTTATTAAGCATCAGGAGTTCTTGTTTTTTTAATTTATTAGTTTTTTTTTAAATACTAATTCAAGCTCCCACTCCCTACCCTCCTCCCATTTCCTCCACACACCCTCCCACCCCACCCCCATCCAATCCTCAGACAGGGTAAGGCACATTGCTTTGTGGAAGGTCCAAGGCCCTCCTTATATCTAGACTGAGCAAGGTATCACCCAAAGAGAATAGGTTCCCAAAAAGCCAGTATATGCAGTAGAGATAAATCCCGGTGCGACTGCCAGTGGCCACTCAGTCTGCCCCAGCCATGCAACTGTCAACCACATTCGGAGGGACTAGTTTGGTCCCATGCTTGTTCCTTCCCAGTCCAGCTGGAATTGGTGAGCTCCCATTAGCTCAGGTAAACTGTTTCAGTGGATGAACCCTTCATGGTCTTGACCTCTTTGCTCATATTCTCATTCCTTCCACTCTTTAACTGGGCCTTGGGAGCTCAGTCCAGTGCTCTGATGTTGGTCTCTGCCTCTGTTTCCATCTGTTGTTGGACGAAGGTTCTATGGTGATATTTAAGATAATCATCAGTCTGACTAAAAGGCCAGTTTGGGCACCCTCTCCTCTATTGCTTAGGGTCTTAGCTGGGGTCATACTTGTGGATTCCTGGGAATTTCTTTAGAGCCAGGTTTCTGCTAACCCTATAATGGCTCCCTCAATCGAGATATCTCTTTACTTGTTCTCATCTTTGTCCATCCTCCATCTCGACTATCCCATTCCCTCAAGTTCTCCTCAACCTTCCCCTTCTCCCCTCTTCTTCCCCTTCTCCCCTCCCTTCTCCCTCCACCCCCATGCTCCCAATTTGGCAGGCTATCTTGTCTGTTTCTAATTTCCAAGTGGGTCTATATATGTTTTGGGGGAGTTCACCTTATTACTTAGCTTCTCTAAGATCATGAACTATAGGCTCAATGTCCTTTGTTTATAGCTAGTATCCACTTATTAGTGAGTACATACCATATTCAGCTTTTGGGTCTGGGTTACCTCACTAAGGATAGTGTTTTATAATTCCATCCATTTGTATGCAAAATTCAAGATGTCATTGTTTCTTACCACTTTCGAATAGTACTCTAATGTGTAAAGGCAGCCTATGAGTGGGAAAAGATCTTCACCAACCCCACATCGGACAAAGGACTGATCTCCAAAATATATAAAGAACTGAAGAAATTAGACATTAAAATTCTAAATAACCCAAGTAAAAAATGGGGTACTGAACTGAGCAGAGTTCTCAACAGAAGAATCTCAAATGGCCAAAAGATAAAAAACAACTCTGAGATACCTGTCAGAATGGCTAAAATCAAAAACACCAATGATAGCTTATGCTGGAGAGGATGTCGAGTAAGGGGAACACTCATCCATTGCTGGTGGGAATGCAAACTTGTGCAACCACTTTGGAAATCAGTATGGCAGTTTCTCAGAAAATTGAGAATCAATCTACCTCAGGATCCAGCAATACCACTCTTGGGCATATACCCAAGAGATGCCCAATCATACTACAAAAGCATTTGTTCATAGCAGCATTATCTGTAATAGCCAGACCCTGGAAACAACCTAGATGCCCCTCAATGGAAGAACGGAGAAGGAAAAAGCGTCAGCAGTTCTAGAGCTCACTTTCTTTCTAGAACCCAGAGCTCAGACAAAGGCGCATCCCCCAGTGGACACCAGAGGGCAGGAGTTCCAAAGATACTCAGTTTCTGAAGTGACTAAAAATTACAGTGATTAAAAACTCTGTTCGTTGCTATTGAAGGGGGCATATTTGTAGAAATGGTGTTGATTCTGCATATAAATGAAAGTACCCCTGCAAGCTTAAAGGATGCCACTGTGAAAGTTATGCAAAGTCAGAACATTTACATGACTTGGTTGTGACTGTTCAGAGGGAAGGAGGTTCTGGTCTTGGCTATGAAGACCGGGAGCAGCCTTGGTGTGTTCAAGTGCCCAGGGCTTACTGGCAGGCTGGTGACAAGGGAGAGGTGCTAACGAGCAGGCTTGTGAGAACCTGACATGGGTGATATCACTGGCATTTGAAGCCCTCATGGAAATCAGCAAGACCCTGGACCACCTTTCTTTTGCCTCCCCATCCTTTCTCTTTTGTGTCATTGTGTTTGTGTCCCCTGTGAACACTTTGCTATCGCATCTCTGTAACACTAAGGACCTGGAGGCTCTCAAGGGGGAAAACAGTGCTGTCCTAAGAGAGCTGCTGTAAGTAGAACTTGTTGGTTCGGTTTTTCTCTTTGGTCTTTGGGGAGCCCTCCACCCAGCTTTCAAATAATCGCATGGAGATATTTTTTCTTGCTTATGAAAGTCCGCCTTTATCTTGGCTTGTTTCTATCCAGCTTTTTGTAACTTAAATGATCCCATCTGCCTTTTGCCTCTGGGCTTTTTATCTTTCTCTATTTCTGTATCCCTTTCTTTCCTCCTTCCTCCGTGGATGGCTATGTAGCTGGGTGACTGGCCCCTGACTTCCTCCTCTCCTTCTGCGTTTCTCACTTCTTCTCTTTCATTCCCCCAATCTCTTGTCTTCCCAGATTTTTCCTCCTATTTTTTTTCTCTCCACGCCAGCCCTGCCTATCCTTTCTCCTGCCTTGCAATTGACCATTCAGCTCTGTATTAGACCACTCAGGTGTTTTAGACAGGCAAAGTAATACAGTTTCCCAGAGTTAAACAAATGCAACATAAAAGAATGCAACACATCTTTGTATTATTAAACAAATGTTCCAGAGCATAAACATATGTAGCATGTCTTAAAATAATATTCTACAACAATGACTACCAACTCTATGGCTGCAGCTGAACTGGGTGTCCACCCTCAAGAAGTAGCTGCCACTTCTGACTGTGAATCCAGGTATCATTTCCACACATCCAAAATACATCCCACCATGATCCAAAGTTGTTCTGCAACATTTCAGCACAGCCCCTCTCTCAGGAGATACAGGGTGGTCTGCAGATGTAGAAAGGGACGGATTTCTTAGAGTAGTTAACAATTGTTTCTTTGGGTCCTGTAGGCAGTTCATTTGACTATTGGAGTTTTTAGGGTCAGAGTCTGGACCCTGGCAGCTCCAACTAGCTAAGCTTGGCCACAAATTCACACTGGGCTAATTAAAGAAATAGGTAGATCATGGTGAAAATCACAGAAGATTTTTTTCAGTGCAGCCACATTAGGAAGACGAACAAATAAAGAGGTCCAATGGCATCCATCCTCAGCCCTTTTTAGGAGTTCTGACAGGTTTATGTATAAGTAGAAAGTAAGGAGTGTGCATAGCTAGGCATCCCTGGCCAAGGTGAGGTTTTACTGTTGTCAGCGTCCCAGCTCCAGTGCATCCTGAAGGACTCTCTGGCATGCTGTGGGGCTATGTGAAAGCTCTTTCCAGGAGACAGGTTCCTCCTCTGCTGGGTGCCAGTCTTCAGTCTTTTCATTTTCTCAACATGAGGTTCTTGCAGAGGACATGCCAGTTCCCTAGGGTGCAGTGTCTCAGAAATCTGACTGTCAAAGGCAGGGGCATGTGTGTCCTTGGACAGCTACAGGTGTGTTCTGCAGTTTGTGAAGAGAACAGTAAGCTTAAATCACTCCTAAATATACTACAGTTAGTGCAGAGGCATGGAGGAAAGGGGAGGCAACCATAGTAATTAATGCTAGGTTAAAGGAGAGACGCCTTGGCAATCTGCTCCAAGGATGCTCTACGGTTTGGAAATGGTTCTACCCATAAAGCTCAAATTGAAATCTGGGTCCAGAGGGCATAGTGTTGAGTTGTGAGGCCATGAATGGGGATTAATGCCTTTCGAGGAATGAACCATTGCTTAGGAGATTGGTTTCTGTCAGCTGGGTTGTTAGCTAGCTCGCCAACTCCCCTCCATCTCTCAAACCTATGCTTTTCTGCACAAAGCATGTCTGCTTTGGTGTGCATTGGACTGCCGCAAGGCTCTCACTGGGAACTTGGCAGGTTCTGGTGACACACTCTTGGACTTCTGGGACTAGAGGCCACAAACTTTCTTTTGTAAAGCACCCAGTCTCCAGTATTTTGTGGTAGCAATGCAACCCACACCGAGAAGCAAGCACTAACTAAAGAAGTGAACCAGATTCAGTGGCCCTTGTTCCACAAGGTGGGCCTTCAACTACCTGTCCCATTGACTGCAGACCTACTCAGCATCCACCAGGGCAAGGTAACTTGCCTGTAGCCCAGATCAGTTGGAGACCTCCTCTAGGCTTTCACAGGAAGCTTATTGCTTTTTACATTTATTAGGTGAATGGGAGACAGGTAGACATTCACAGCTGCAGACTTCCAAATTCCAAAATCAACCCAAAGGAATTTTTGTCTTTCTTAGTGGCAGGGGACACTCAACATTTGTTTACTAAATTGACTGTGCTTTGGAATTGCCTGGATTGAGGATATTCATATCTGGATCTCACCCCCAAAGATTCCTATTCAGCCTGCATTGGGTGGGACTTGAACATTAGGAGTTTAAGCCTTCCTGTGTGATTCTGATGTGTATGCTAGAAAGCTTGGCAAGGACTGCATTATGGTAGAGCAATTTGCTTTTTGTGTGTGATTTTGGGTTTTTTGTTTTGTTTTTTGGTTTAGGTTTTGTATTTTTATTGTTTGGGATTTGTTAAAATTCTTGAACTTTTCAGCTAATAAACTTCTTATGAATCAAATTTAGGCTGCCTTTTAAAAGTATACAGTTAAAAACAAAGATGGTGGGGCTGCCGGCACAGGAGCGGAACTCAGGTGTGGTACCCTTGTAGCTTGCATGGAACCTGCCCTTCCCCAGCCCTGCCTAGCTGCAAGATTTCTCTGACTCTGGTCTGATGGCTGAAGATATAAAATAATCCCACACTAGTTCAGAATTATGTATTATAAAGGGTTATTTATTTAGGGGAGACTCACAGATCACTGTCCTAGCTCACAGTCCTTTGCATGAACAGGGAGCAGGAACAGAGTCTAGGAGCAGGAACAGAGTCTAACAGCCAGAAGCGAAAGCCGGAAGCAAGAGAGCAAACACAAGCTTTACAGCTGCATTTATAGTATAAGAGATCACACCCAAGTGGGCTGGTGTCTTAAAGGCTATTGGATGAAGGACCTCTCACAGCACCTCCCCCTTTTGTTTAAATAAGAGAGTTCTAAACCCAATACAAAACTATATACACTTGGAACAGATATCAAATATAAGATTAGAATTACAGTGAGCATAAATGATATTAATCAAGGAACATATCCTAATGTTTTAACAAACATCCTATCTTAAGGAGTCTCAATCTTGTATTGGAAATGGCTTGGCTAGATCATAAGAGGACAGTAACCAGTATTCTAGGACTGTCTAATCTTCAACCTCATCGAAGGTTCATAGTATTACTTGATTGCAGGAAGTGCAATCAAGCAGCTTCCAAAATGTACAGCAGATGACAGAGACAACTGGCTGCCTGAGCAATCACCCAAAGTCTCATTTGCAATGTTGGAACAACCAACTTTGGCTAAGGCCTAGAGTAACTAACAGACCATTTTCAGAGTCAGGAACATTTTCAGAACCGTCTTACCCTGCCTTGTCAAGATTTGGCAGTTTTTTTTTCTTTTATCCTGCTTGTCCAGTCTGGACATTGTGCACTTTGTCAGTGGTCAAGGCATGGGCAGTTCCTTGCCCAAAGGCCAGTTGTGCCAAGAAGAAAACAAACTCTAAGTGGAGTGTCTTTATTGATCAACACTCTCAGGAATAGATCGGTGCTGCCAGGAGCAATTGTGTCTCACATCAACAGAATCCTAAGTTATTTAAATGCCATGTTCTACTGATCTTCAATTTGGTTGAAGATTACCTATCTATGCAGAATACAATCTCTATGTAGCTAAAGAACCTAATTAGACTGACTATAAGTATGACAAACATGAATGACTATTGACTTATAATACTTAATACCTATATAACAAAGATTAGACTTCATACCAGAATATTATACAATCTTTAAACAACTGTGCAATAAAGGAGGACAATGACCTCAAAATATAAACAATGTATAAATGTCTTGATCAGAGGTAGAGATATATAATGCAATATGATAAATATATCCTAAAATTGTATCAATATACAAAATGTCTTAAACAGAGGTAGAAACATGCATGCATACAATATGACAAAATAACTTTTCATAGGTGTACAAATATTGTAAACAGAAATTGGCACACATTCAATATAACAAATATAATTTGAACTTGCATCAGTATACAAAAATCTATACCAATGTAAATTGTCCATAAACAATAGCTCACAAGTATTCACTTTATTATTATGATGATGATGAGTGTAAGTTCACACTAATCTACCTATTATCCCATTCTTTTTTTTTTTTGAGCTCTCCACCCCAACCCCCAATCCTATACGAGTAATAATCACCCCCTAAATGTTGTCCCTAACCATGAGGACAAACTTTATTGGGAGAGGGACGTTGTCTTCTAGAATTGCTTCCAGCTGTCTTGGGGGTGACATTTTTTCTATGGGATCCTATAAAAGTAAAATGATGGTTAAGTTTCAAGATTACTGTTTTGTATAATTGTAAATGGTTTTTGAGTAGTTGATAGAGTTGTTTTGTTTGTTTGTTTGTTTGAAGTTCTTATTTGGAGTTCTGGCCAGAACGTTGTAAGAAGGTACACCATTTCCACAGCTGGTACCCAAAAACCAGTCTCTTGGTAGCACTATCAGCATCATGAAGTCATATCAACTAGGTGGAGTCATTGTTGTGGGGCCCCATCTTCTTCTTGGAAGCTTCAAAGATAACTGCAGAAAAATCTACTGTTCATTGTAGAAAACTTAAACATTATTCATATAGACATATTCAATAAAAGATATGATATAGACAAAATGGGCATGGAAAAAAGTAAAATATTTCCTTAAAATCTATCTTTTTTCTGTCTCATACCTGATGGCTCCTGACATGAGACAGAAACTCTGAATTTTTCTTTTAACAACATGCTTGAATTTAGAGAAGGATAGCCATTGTCCAACTCCAAAGCCAGCTCTTAACTTTAAGTAGAGATGAATACATGTCCAGATAATCAAATTTTACCATGCAGATAAGACAGCATCATAAGCCAGATTTTACTTTGTTTGTTGATTCTTTCTGGATAGCTATCTTTTCATCTTTAGGTATCTAGATGTCCAAGGTCTCTCAGCTCTTTGAAGATGAGTATTTTCCTGCAAAGACAAGAACAAAAGCCTGTCCCAACCCTATGAGGCTTTCTTACAACATGTATGGTTGTCACCTCTGTGGATGTCATTTCTCTTTCTCAAGAGGTTTTTCTTTTTCAAACTGAATCTTTATTAATTTTTATCTATAGCTTTTCTTCTCCTGTGGAAACAAGAGGGAAACCCCTTCCCCAACAGAGCACATCTCCTGGTTTCCATTGTGAGGTCAGCATATCCTTGAAACATACCAGCTGATTTAATTCAGAAATTTTCTCTATTATCCAATGTCTCTCTGCTGCCATTGTTCCTTTCTCATTAGTGTTAAGAAAATTCAAGGTTAATAAAGCATTATTCAATCTATTTCTGGGGGTATTTTTCATCATTTTCTGTTTAGCATATCCTTTATAGTTCAATTTGATCTTTCTATAACTGCCTGACCTGTAAGATTTTTTGGTATACCTGTACTATGCTTTATATTATAATAAGCAAAAAACTGTTTCATTTTCTTAGACACATATGCTGGACCATTGTCTGTCTTTATTTGTGCAGGTATACCAACGATGGTCATGACTTCTAATAAATGTGTGATTACTGAATCAGCTTTTTCTGAGCTCAGGGCAGTTGCCCATTGAAAACCTGAGTAAGTGTCAATGGTGTGGTGTACATATGTGAATTTTCCAAATTCTGTAAAGTGGAATACATCAATCTGCCAGATTTCATTTCTTTGAGTACCCTTTGGGTTACTCCCTGCAGGTAATGGTGTTTGTTTTGACATATCTCAGTCTGTATGTATCTACATAAACAAAAAGTAACTCTTGCTTTGCTCTGATTGGAGGATTTCCAGGACTGCTGTCTTCTCCTGAACTTTGTTTTAAGTGCATGTATCCTTTGCTTGTATTTTGTATTTAAAAAAAGAAAGAAAAAAAAAGGAAAAGAACCCTTATTGTTGAGCATGTTGGCATTGCCCCCTTTATTTTTTCTCTTTTGGGGGACATATGAAGCAAGTTATTTTCTGTATCTTTTTCTTTTATAAACCTTTGGTTTTGCTTTATTTTAAAATGGCTTTATAAAAGGGCTTTTGTAAATCCCCCCAAAAAAGAAAGAAAGAGCAACTAGGACATCTCTTTATAATCTCCTTAGCTTGTTGCCATGTAATAGAAAACTCTTTCTTTAAACCTTTGCTATTGACGTGATGTTTCTTATGAAATTCTTAGGCCTTCAGCACACTTCCAATCAATAATCAGTCAATTTTTTGCATTACCTTGTGCTAGAGGACTTGGCAGACCCATATGGGATCGGATGTGTGTTATGTATATGGGAAAAAAAAACTATTCCTGATTATATCTTGAACCTGTATGAATAAGGAAGTCAATTCTGTATCATCTGGTATAAATTCAGTGGTTTCAATATGCAAGACAAGTCTTTCTGCATATTGCAAATCAGTGACTATATTGAGAGGTTATTTAAAATCCCTTAGTGAAACATGAGGGCCTGCTCATTGGGGTTTCTGTCCTGCCAAGTTCCCACAGCAGTTAAGCCCCAAAGAAATCACACAGAGAGGTCTATATTAATGATAAACCGATTGGCCCATTAGCTCAGGCTTCTTATTTACTCTTATAACTTATATAGCCCATTATTCTTATCTATGTTAGCCACATGGCTCAGTACCTCTTTCAGCAGGGCAGGTCACATCCTGCTTCTTTGGTGGTCTGGGCAGGACTGGGGAAGGAGCTTCCTTCTTCCCAGAATACTCCTGTTCTCATTGCCCCACCTCTACTTCCTGTCTGGCTACCAGCCAATCAGCATTTATTTAAAATATAATTGACAGAATATAGAACTGTTGTGTTAATTCTATCACTTTTGGAATAATTGCTATTAATTTCTCCCAAAAACCTAGCACAAGCTCTTTGCCATTGTTCATTGTCTTCCCATAGTTTCTTAATTTCATCAGCAGTAAAAGGATCTATAATCTCTGCTGGGTTGATGAAGTCTCAATTTTCCTTTTATAATTAATTCAGAGACTTTTTCCACATAAATTTTTAATTTTTTACTTGATTTATGTGGTTAAAATAAGATCCATTCTAAGATAATATCTTCCCTCTGCATTAAAATTCCTGTAGGGGAAATTCTGAAAGGCAATATGACTATAATACAAGTAAGATTTGGATTCATTCTATCTGCATGTGCCTCCTGTAATTTCCCCTCAATGATCATCAATAATTTTTATGCTTCAGTTGTTAATTCCCTGGGACTATTTAAGTCTTTGTCACCATCTAAGGTTTTGTTTAAATGAACTGTTAGATTAGGTGTTATCCCAACAGCTGGTCATAGACTGGAAATATCTCCTATCAATCTTTGAAAGGCATTGAGAATCCGTAATCGGTCTCTCCTAATTTGTGCCTTTTGTGGTCTAATTTTCTGTAAACCTATTTTGTAACCTAGGTAATTGACAGAATCTCCTCTTTGTATTTTTTTAAGGAGCAATTCATAATCCCCATTTAGGCAAAACTTTATTTACCTTTTCAAACATTCTTTCTAAAGTGTCTGCATTTGAGTCAGATAATAAAGTGTCATCCATGTAATGGTAAATTATAGACTTAGGGAATTGTCTACATATTATTTCCAATGGTTGACTTACAAAGTATTGGCACAGGGTGGAATCATTGAGCATTCCCTGTGAGAGGATGGTCCACTGGTATCTTCTAGTAGGCTGAGAATTATTATAAGTAGGCACTGTGAAAGCAAATTTTTCTCTATCCTTTTTTTGTAAAGGTATAGTGAAGAAACAATCCTTTAAATCAATAACTATGAGAGGTCATCCTTTTGGAATAGAGAAGGCAGAGGAATTCCAGATTGTAGAGGGCCCATAGGTTGGATAACCTTGTTGACAGCTCTTAGATCTGTCACCATTCTCCATTTTCCAGATTTAAATTTAGCAACAAATACCTTGTTTGTTATTTGAGAATTCCAAGGGCTGGTTGATTCTTCAATATGGTGAGCATCTAGTTGCTCCTTTACTATCTTCTAAAGCCTACAGTTTCTCTTCTGTTAAAGGCCATTGTTTAACCCATATCAGTTTCTCAGTTAACCATTTTAAAGACAAGGTCATTAGTACCTCTGAAGACTTGCTAGTTTCTTTGTGTTCTTGTACAGCCTGAATGCTTGTGACCTTTGTTTATAATACCTTATAATATCCTTCCCAGAAACATGAGTTTTTGGGATTGCAGGAATGTTAACCTAGGTATTCCATTGCTGCAATAGGTCATGGCCCCATAAATTCACTGCACTATTACCTACATATGGCTTCAGCCTTCCTTTATGTCCTTCTGGTCTTATGCATTCAGCCCACCTCATGCTTTGTTTCACTTGAGATAGGGGTGCAATTCCTAGGAACTGAATATCTGCCTCTTGAAAAGGCCCATCTGGATGCCAAGATTCTGGAGTAATGATACTCACATCCGCACCTGTGTCTAGTAATCCCTCAATTGCAATGCCATTTATACGCACTCTTAGCTTTGGTCTTTGATCATTTATAGAAGTTTGTCAAAATATACGTTTCCTATTTCCTACTGGAGTTTTTGATTCATCCTCCATGTCATCTCCCATCATCCTTAACAGTATGTTTTTTTACAGTAGGCACTGGATTGCTCCATTTTCCTGGTGAGACATATTCTGCACAGTGACTGGGAATGACTGGGCCTTGTTGGACATTGGGGTCTGTGAGAGGCCCCCCAAGGAATTTCCCAGTAGTATCGGGTTGCCTTGTCTGTCTCTTGTCGACCTACATTCTTTAGTCCAATGTCAGCCTTTTCCACACCTCCTACATATACCTGAAGGCTGGGTCCTCCTATTCTTGCCATTCCTAGAGGAGACATTATTCCTAGGAATTCCTTGTCTACAGTCCCTTCTTAGATGTCCTATTCTCCCACAATTAAAACATTTGGCATTTTGGTGTCTCCTCATACCATTGGAAATCACTTCTTCTACCCAAGCTTCAGTACTATAGTCAAATGTTTCAACATTCACTGTATGCAAGATCCAATTTGTTGCAAGGAGCCACTTGTTCGTTTCCTGGCCACCTAGACTCCTGAAATAATCACACAGAAACTGTAATAATTAAATCACTGCTTGGCCCATTAACTCTAGCTTCTTATTGGTGAACTCTTACATCTTAATTTAACCCATTTCTATTAATCTTTTTATCACCATAAGGTCGTGGCCTACCAGCAAAGTTTCAGCACGTCTATCTTCAGTGGCAGATTCATGGTGCCTCTTTGACTCTGCCCTTCTTTCTCCCAGCATTCAGTCCTCCCCGCCTACCTAAGTTCTTCCCTATCAACAGGCCAAGGCAGTTTCTTTATTCATTAATGGTAATCACAGCACATAGAGGGGACTCCCATATCACATTTATCTATGGGTACTGACCTAACCTTAAAGGCCCAAGGATCTTCTTACATTCTAAGTTGGCATTTTAAAAAGCCAAGGATTCAATTAGTATACATCTAGCTTCAGGGTCTGTCACTCCTAATTGTACAACCTTAGTTAACAATTCTCTGGCCTTGTTTAACACTAATATATGACTCAATCCTCTTTCCTAATTCCTGAATCCTGTCCCAAGCATTTAAAACTGCTGTGCTACCTAGGGACAAGGTGCATTCATCATAGCGAGCCTGTTCCTGAGAATCAGAGTAATGACCCTCGCCAAGAATTTGATCCTGTGCACTCTCAAATCCTTTTGCTTTCCCTGTTACTCTAAAAATTTTTGCCTCTTCTCTCCAATAACACTTCCAAAGCAGCTGAGGTCCATTTTCTAGGACCGCTGAGATTAATTGAAGCCAATTGTGTGGGGTAGCCTTAGTGCTTGAAACCCACGTTTTCACCATTTCTCTGACAAATGGTGAATATAGCCCATAAGAAACTATTGGTTGTTTTATTTCTTTTAGATTGCTCATATGTATTGGTTCCCATGCATATTCTTTATTTACCATAGGGTACTTTTGTTAGATGGTCTTTCTGAGGAAATTACTGGATATGCAGTTGAAACTCTGTGTAAGTCATCCCAGAGTCTGGCATGTACTGATGAGCCCAAATCCTGTCCTTGTACCTTCTGTCCCTGCTCATCAATTTCAATAAATTCCTCAATCTTTTCAATTCTTTTTACTACTATCTTTTTTAAAGTCTGATTCTCCTGTCCAGTCTTCTGTTCTAATGTCCTCACTGAGGATTCCAAGGTATGAAACTTGTCCATTATAGATAATGTCTCATCCTTGAACATATCATATCTTTTTAACAGATTTTGATAGTTAAATTAAACAGCACAAATTCTTTCAGATAAGTTTGTCAAATTGATGCTATCCCTCTCCTTAGTATTGAACCATTTTTAATGAGATTATATTGAAAACAAAGCTAATTTCTAGAGTCAAATAAAGGGATCTAGAAGGAAAATCGTCTAAGCCTTGCAGCATACCTTCCGTAGTATAAGCAAAATAATTATTGAACTCCTGGATGTTATCAGTCATTTTTTTGTAGGTTTTCAGATCTTACCTGTCATAAGGCAATTACAATAAATTGGAGTAGGTGTAATAATTGTTATCGGCCAGCAGGTGTTGCAGTTGTAGCCACATGGCCAGAGACACTAGCAGCAGTGAACAGCATGTGTTGCTTACTTAGGTACTAAAAATATGCTTTGTTTAACAAATTAAGAGCAGTTATTAAGGTGATCAAATTATTCTGAGAGTTGGGGCCCAGGATAAAGAGAAAAGCCAAAGTTTTCCGTCAGTGCAAGTTGCGGACTATGTGCACTGTGGGGATTGCAGGCAGCAGTGTGTGGGCTGGCATGTAATGCACAGAGGCAGCCTGTGGGTCGTGAGCTGGGGAGTACTGAGCAACAGCCACCTGCTGTGTCTGAGGGCTGGCTAGAGCCACGAGAGATTGTCAGTGCCTAATGTGCCATGCGGCTGACAGACTGATCCCAAAAAGTGTGGACTTGTCCCCATGCTCAGGTGCCAGATGATGGCAGAAGATACAAAATAATCCCACACTAGTTCAGAATTACATATAATAAAGGGTTATTTATTTAGGGGAGACTCACAGATCACTGTCCTAGATCACAGTCCTCTGCATGAACAGGGAACAGGAACAGAGTCTAGCAGCTGGAAGCGAGAGCCAGAAGCAAGAACCAGAAGCAAAAGAGTGAGCACACGCTTTACAGCCGCATTTGTAGTATAAGAGCCCACGCCCAAGTGGGTTGGAATCTTAAGGAGCTCCCACAGCACTGGCCAATGACAGAATATTCAAGACGAGTATTGGCAGTGGCCCAGTATTCATGGTGCTTCTGTCATCAGAAACCTTGAACCAGTTCAGTGACTCATTGTAGCAGTTTCCAATGCCATTACAATGAACAAATATGCAGTGGAGAGGTAGGAAAGATAACGAACAGATAGGTACCTTCACAGTGGAGAGAGGGGGATCTAGAGAAGCAACAATGGTGACAAGCGTGAGAGAAGGAAGGCTACAGTAGACCACCACGAGTAGGACCAGCAGAGTGGTGTGCAGCCTCCGAACATACTGTCCAGCCACATGGTTGCCCTGCTTGTGAGCAGTGACAGGATATCCAGAATGAAGAACATTTAATTTTTTCGATTAAACTCCTTTGAAAGACCCCCGTGGTCCATGCTACTGCCCCAGGCCGAGTTGAAGCCTGAGGTTCATGTGGACAGCTGCTGCTGGAAGCCTTGTTTATCTCTGAGGCCTGAGCTACCTCCAGAAGCCTTGTTGATGTGTGTGACCTGTACTGCTGCCTGAGGCCACGTTGATGTCCATGGACCATATTGCCACCATGGGCTGTGTTGGGGTTTATGGTCCTCCTGCAGCAAGGGCTATGTTGATGTCCTTGGCCTTTGTTACCACCAAAGGCCATGGGTATCCATGGTCTGTGCTGCTGCCTGAAGCTATGTTGATGTCCGTGAGCCGTGTTGCTACCAGAGGCTATTTTGATGTCTGTGACTGGTGCTTCTACTAAGGATCATGATGGTATCTAGTCCATGCTGTAGCCAAGGGTGGTGTTGATATCCATGATCTGTGCCCTCACTAGTGGTCATATCAATGACGGTGGTCCATGTTATCACCAGAGGCCATGTGGATGTTCATGGCCTATGTTGCCACCTGAAGCCATGTAGATACCTGTGGGCTATACTGCCACCAGGGGGCATGTTGGTATCTGTGGCCCATGTTGCTGTTAGAGGCCATGCTGATGGCCTGTGCTTCTATAGGGCTATGAAGGTGTATATGGTCCATGCTGTGGTCAAGGCCTATATTGATGTCTGTGGTTAGTTCTGCTGCTGGGAATCATGTTGAGGTCATAGTCAGTGCTGCCACCAGAGGGCAGACATGTGGATGTCTGTGGTCTGTGTGGCCATCTGAAGCTATGTTGATGTCCATGAGCTAGGCTGCCACTGAGGAGAATATTGGTGTCTATGGCCTATGTTGCCCTAGAGGCCATGTTGACATCCATGACCAGTGCTGCTATCAAGGGTTATGGTGTTATCACCAAAGGCCATAGGGATGTCTGTGGTCTGTGCTGCCACCAGAAGTCATGTTGATGTCCATAACCCATGCCATAGCCAGAAACCATGTGGAAGTCTATGATCTTTGCTGCTGCTGACTATAAAGGGCAAGGAAGCTTCCTTTGCCATGGTGTCAATGACTGCAGACTCACATGTAGTGGGAAATCCTGCAGAGCATTGCATCTGGCTTGAATTCTGGAGTGTTAACACCTAAGCTTTGAACTGCCTTCTGTGATGCTATCTTTTGTGACTATTGCCTTATGTTTGAAGAGTTAGATTCTTATTTTAGCTCTTCCTGAATGGTTGGAAGCTTTTGTAAAATTGGTTCTGAGAGGACTTGGAAAAACCAAGAGTTCGCATGACTGAGAATTGCTGGGGCATTTGGCTCCTTCACACAACTCCAGATAAGAGGTTTTGGTGTGCTGAAATTAACTTGCTAAGAGGTAAAAATTGTATAACAATTAAAAAGGCCTTTTGAGAAGCAATAGTAGTCTGTTCACCAGAAGCTGCCTCCCCTGCTGCTGCTAAACCTGAAATACGTGCTTCAGTGACCATAATTCTTCCATGGAACCACACAAAACAAAACACAGACACTCACCATTGAGAATGAAAGACATAGAAGGCTTCTGTGACCGTCTCTCACTCCCACCCCAGGCCCCCAAAAGAAACAGTCTAGACACAAAGCTATTGACGAGAACTCTTAAAAATTGTGGTAGGGATGCTGAAGTGTAGCTCTGCACAGTTGATGGCTTCTGTGGGAGTGCAGTGGGGAGGGACTCAGTTTTATTTATGCGGCTGGCCACTGGGAGTTTGGCCGTGTTCCAGTGAGTATATGGGCAACAGAAATTGAACTTGGTATTTTCTTCTTCTTTTCCTTTGGGGAAGTCACAAGGGTAGGTAGGGGATAGACCTGAGAGGATGGGGAAGTGAATGTGATCAGGGTGCATTATGTAAAATTTCCAAATAATCCATAAAAATATTATGTTAATAAAAGTATAGTTAAAAAGAATAAACAAATCAAATTTGGAAAAAAGGTGCTTAAATTTGATTTCTGCTCCATTTTCTCTTTTTAATTAACAGTTGTTTTATCATATTTATTATGTGTCTGTGTGGGTATCTATAATGTCAGAAGCAGTCTGAGGAAATCAGCACTCTCCTTTCATCATGTAGGTCCCAGAAACTGAACTTAGGTCCTCAGGCTTAGCAGTAAGCACCCATACTCACTGAGCCATCTCTGACTCATTCCATTTTCTCTAGGAAACCAGCTATGTGTGTGTGTGTAAGCATATGTATATATGTATGTATATGTATATATTTATGCTACCCTTCTTAATGATTATCTCTTAGGTAAGGAATTCTATTTAGATATTTTCTCAATTACTTTCCTCCTTTTCATATAAGATATTAGAATTTTATTTGATCTCTTATTCTTTGTGGCTTAGTCAGTTGATAATTTTATTCAGCAATATTTTTATTTCACATGGGTACTTTTTGGTTTGTTTTCTTTTTGAGATGGGGTCTCGCTACGTAGCCCACAATACCCCTGCCTCTGGCCCATTACACCTGGTTCTTAAATGCATCTTTTTTTTTTTGAGATGGGTCTTGTATGTAACCTAGGCTGGTCTTAAACTCACTCTGTAGGCCAGGATGGCCAAGAACCCATAGTAATCCTCTACCTCAGTCACCCAAGTGCTAGGATTATGACATGCACCATTATGCCTAGTTCAAATACATGCTTTAAAGTTCTAGAATGTCAATTGTTTTTGTAATTTCTGTTGCTTGACTAAGAATTCCTACTTGTTCGTTCATTTTGACAGTGTTTTCTAGTAAATCTTTTAAAGTCTTCTTTATCTCCTCTAAAATCTTATTTATAGGTTTTCTAAATGAAACAGCACATTGGCTCAAAGGGGCACAAAGACAAGTCAGTGTGGTGGTTTAAATAAGAGTGGCCTCGTAGGCTTGTATATTTGGATCCTTAGTCATCAGGGAGTGGCACTGTTTGAGAAGGATTAGAAGGTGTGGCCTTGTTGGAGGAAGTATGTCACTGGGGCCAGGCTTTGAGGTTTCAAAAGCCCAAGCCAGGCCCAGTGTCACCCTTCCTGCTGCCTACAGATTAGAATGTAGCTCTCAGATATTTCTCCAGCCCATGTCTGCCTGTATGCCTCCATGGTCTTTGCCTCGATGATGATGGACCGAACCTCTGAAACTATAAGACAGTCCCAATTAAATGCTTTCTTTTGTAAGAGTTGCCATGGTCCCTGTTGGGTTATCCAATTCCAGCTGGCATTCCTATACGTGTATAAACACATGTATACATAAGCAACACTAAGCAGACTCAGTAGATTTTATGTATGTATGTAAACGTATACATTTAATTTATTTATAGAAGAGGTGATTATAAATTTGAGAGGGAGTGTGGAGGGAGACAGAAGGCAGTAGAGGGTGGAATAATGTAAATACAGTAGTCATGTATGAAATTCTCGAACAAACGCATTTAAATAAAAATAGTCAAAATTGAGTCTTCTGGTTATGAAAAATAAACTCCAGCATGTGAATTGTTAGGATCATAACCACCTGATTCTTTCATTATCAAGAGACTGATGACATCATCACCCACAAAGAGTGGAATAATCCAAACACTCCGCATTCCAAAGGCTGGAATACTCCAAATGTGAAAGCATAGAGTGGCAAGCTAGCACACTGGGCTAACTTTCAAACGCTTCAGGCCATCCTCCATTTAAGATGCTCCACCTGCCTGCTCCAGCTACTGCGCCATGAATGTTGAGGTCTGATGAAGAACCTGTATGGAATAATTTCATTATCTGGGCAAAAAAATTGGTGAGACTTTGTTCTTAATGTCAACTGAACTGAGTGGCAGCTAGCTCCTTTTTCTGTACGAGATAATTTCCTTTGGGGGTAGATTAAACAATGACATTTTCTAACATTTTAAAAAGACTTTCCACTGGGCTTGATGGCGCACACCTTTAACCCCAGCACTCACGAGGCAGAGGCAAGAGGATCTCTTGAGTTCTAGGTATCCTGGTCTACATAGTGAGTTGCTGGCCAGTTAGGGCTACACAGTGAGACTCTGTCTTTAAAAAGGAGAAAGATTTTTATTACATTTATTTGTGTGGATGTGTGTTGGGGGAATATGTGTATATATACATATGTGGAAGTCAGAAACCAACATGAAAGAATTGGTTGTCTCCTTGTACCATGTGAGTCTGGAGCTTGAGCCATGTCCAGGCCTTTTGTTTGGTTTTTGAGCGAGGATCTTACTATGGCTTCTAGGCTGGCCTCAAGCTTGAAGGTCTGCTTTCATCTCCACCTTCATGAGCACTGGAGTTACAGGGATACCTTGCATGATTGGCTAGGTTGTGTAAAGTGCAGGCTAAAATCCAAGGTGACTGTATAGAAAACCTAAACTGTATAGTTGAGCCTCCAGGCAGCACACCCTAACCCAATTTTATATGTAACTACTCTTAAGAAGGGGCATAAATCGTGTGCTGTTATCAGTCCCGGTGTTCTTCTTGCTGTGATCATCACAATGCCACATGACTAAAAAGAATTAACAGTTTCCTTTCTAAGTGTACAAATTGATAGATACAAAGCTGAAAAGTCTCGGTATACAGGACTCAAGGGGACAATGGGGGTAAGGGATTAGAGGAGTTGTGAGTGTCAGGGAGATACAGCACAGTGAGGACTCTGAGGCATCGTAGGGGGCCCCTTCTGGGACCTGGGAAGTCCTATGGCCTGTAGTTGATAATGAGTAGCCCATAACATGTGGGCATAGTCAGATTGCCTCTGATTTCTGGGTGGAAAAAGAAGAGAAAAGAGTCAGCCTTTGGTTAATGTGGAGCCTGTCATATGGTATGACCCACCTGTAGTTCCTAATGGCTAAGTGTACTTGGTAGACTTCTTTTGATGGAGTGAAGATTACAGTCTCAGGTCCCAGTATGGGTATCTGTTATTTCATTTGCAGAAGCTGAAAGAGCACAGAGAAAGAGGCTGCTGCAGGTGAGTGTGGCCTGGGCAGCCCTGAGCCCAAACCTAATGCAGTAAATACTTTTATAAATAGTTCTTTTGACTGAACACCACCGTGACTTAGGCTGAGATGTAGAATTTTAACTTTTGTTTTCTCTAATATAAAGCTCTTGTAGTTTAGAAAATGCAAATGCATTAATACTGGATGAAACCAGTTAATTTGTAGCTAACTCAAAAACAACCAGTATGCCCACTGATGCAACTGTGTCTTTATGTAGAAAGACATCCAAGGAGCTACAGAGCCTTAACTGCTAGTCAGGGTCAATAAGACGAAGCCACAGAGAAGCAGAATTTCCCACAGCTTATTCTTTATACACAGGGTTCCCCACAGCTTACTCTGTGTACACGGGGTTCCCCACAGTGTACTCCATGTACATGGGGTTCCCCACAGTGTACTCCGTGTACACAGGGTTCCCCACAGCTTACTCTGTATACACAGGGTTCCCCATATCTTACTCTGTGTACACGGGGTTTCCCACAGTGTACTCCGTGTACACGGGGTTCCCCACAGTGTACTTCATATACACAGGGTTCCCCACAGCTTACTCCGTGTACACGGGGTTCCCCACAGCTTACTCTGTGTACAGGGGGTTCCCCACAGCTTACTCTGTATACACGGGGTTCCCAACAGCTTACTCCATGTACACCGTGTTCCCCACAGCTTACTCTGTATATACAGAGTTCCCCACAGCTTACTCTGTGTACACGGGGTTCCCCACAGCTTACTCTGTGTACACGGGGTTCCCCACAGCTTACTTACACTGTGTACGCAGGGTTTTCCACTGTTCTGTATTTACTCTTTAGATATCACTAAACTTATTCAACTCTCATCTTCTTTTTAGTCCAGGAAAAGAATGAGATACAAAATATTAATCCTGTTACTATTGATTTTAATGTCTCTGTGTGCCCTGTATAGAGAATACCATTTCAGGTAAATGGGAAAACTTAATGTTGTATGTTTATATGTGGTAAGAATCTGGTGAGTCAGAAAGTTAATAGGATTGCCCTTAAGTAAATCCACAGTCAAATGCATAAATCCAAACATACACAAATTATATTCAAGTAAGTCTGCATAAATAGAGCCCCTGTCACCATCCTTTGTTTCTCATTATATCAAAGATTTTTAAGAGTGCTATAGATAGCCATGCATGGTGGCACATACCTTTAATTCCAGCACTTGTAAGGTAGAAATAGGCAGATCTGAGTTGGAGGCCAGCCTGGTCTACAGAGCAAGTTCCAGGATAGTCAGGGATTCACAGAGGAAACCCTGTCTCAAAAACAAAAAAGCTATAGGAGAAGCAGTGTGAGGCTACCACCTCCTGAAACAGATGACATCTTTAAGGAAAGAGATCCTACTGTTGATGACTTAAGGTACAAAATGTGTAGTCACTCCATAAATGTGAAACAAGTAGACTTCCTAGTTAATTAACAAGTTTCTACTAACAACACGAATTAACCTTATTTGTCTCCCCTTGGTAGTTCCTTGGGTAGTGAACATGTTATTTCCTGAGATGTAGCAAAGGGTTGAGGGATTCTAGCTTGGGGTGGAACCTTGCCTAGTATGAACAAGGCCCTGAGTTCAGTCTCAAGCATGGCAAGGAAAAAATGAATATATAGGACATGAGGCTCCACTGTAGAGATCCTGATCATGTTTACTACATTGTCTGGACAATCAGTGGGGCACTTCCAGTAGTATATTTTGCAACATTAGTTAATAAGAAAGCTCGATGACTTGTGGAAACCCTTTGTAGAAATCTCAAAATAATATAATGCTTTTTAAATTTCCCCTAAGTATGAAGAAACTGCAGATGACATATCAGTGCTGGTAAGTGTTTATTTAAAAATATGCCACGACCTGTCCTTTGAGGACAAAGTTGGTTGAAAGGCTTGATTACCCATGCATCCATGTCTCCTTCAGTCAGATTAAACCAGCTCCATTTTACTAAAAACATGCTGGTTTAAAGTCGCAATGCCAGGAATCAAAAAAAAAAAAAAAAAAAAAAAAGGCAGATGGGCAGAGTACCATATCTGATGGAGGGGTAGGAAGTCAGCAGGAGGCAGAACTTAGGCCCTGTGAACTTTGTCTCTTTGAACGCTCTGGGCAAGCACACAAGTACGAGGCTTGATCAAAGACTGCCAGGAGCCACGGCCATGAAGTCTCAGCAACGTGACTGCCCAAGCATGAGCTGAACAAGGGTGACACCAAAGGACACCTGAGTGGATGGGGAGCGGCTGCCACAAGACCTCAGCCTGCACAAGGAGCCACACACAAATAAACGCCGAGAGTGGGAGAGATTGTCTTCCCTAGGAAGAGCACAGCAATTAGGTGTCCGATATCAAATAGTCAGCTCTGAAAACATGCATACAGGTAACATTATACAGACTAAACAGGTTATATTTAATAATGTGTATATATATGTATATATGTATGTATGCATATAATCAAAGAGTTAATGAAAAAAAGAGGCCATGAACTTGAAATAGAGCAAAAAGGGGGTATGTGTGAAGGTTGGAATGGGGGGAAGGAGAAAGGGAAAATGGGAATGAGAGCATAATCTCAAAAATGAAAGGAATAATAATAAAAGGCCGTAGGAGATTGCAGCAGCCTCATAATCGTGGATTCGGAGAGGATTGTCATGGGAACCCACAGTGGTGAGCATAATCGTGGATTCGGAGAGGATTGTCATGGGAACCCACAGTGGTGAGCATAATCGTGGATTCGGAGAGGATTGTCATGGGAACCCACAGTGGTGAGCAGCAGCTGTACTTTCTGATGCTTACTGTGTCCAGCACTGTGTCTTGTGATGATTCTGCAACTTACAGCATCCTGAGTGCACCGGGTCTGCCTGGGCCGCGCATGAAAGTGATTGGGAAGGGAGAGAGCTGGTGGGCAGTGGTGCTTGCTTGTGATCCCAGCACCCAGAGCATGGGACAGCAAGATCAGGAGCTCAGTGTTACTTAGCTGCACAGTGAGTATAAGGCCAGCCTGGATATACAACAACAATGTACAAAAAAGTTTCCTCTCTCAATAGGACAGCAGCTTTCGGTTACTCTAATGTAACAGAAACACCTGGCCCCCACCCCCACCCCCGCAAAGATAGAAACATTCAAGGAGTGTCCACTGTAGAAGAAGGTGGAAGAGGGAATGGGTTAAGCTATTTCCTGGCAAATCTATTTATTCACTTATTATTTTCTTTCTCTCTCTCTTTCTTCCTTCTTTTCTTCCTTCCTTCCCTCCCTCCCTCCCTCCTTTCTTCTTTCCTTCCTTCCTTCCTTCCTTCCTTCCTTCCTTCCTTCCTTCTTTTTGAGACAGGTTTCTCTGTGTAGCTCTGGTTGTCCTGGAACTAGCTCTGTAGACCAGGCTGGCTTTGAATTCAGAGATCTGCCTGTCTCTGCCTCCTGAGTGCTGGGACTAAAAGTGTGCCCCAGCACCCTCCACCCTAGCAAACGGATTTGCTATCATATATTCCAACAATAACGCCTCCTATTATCATTGCTTCCTCTAGAGTTGGATTTCTTTAACCTAGCGCACCAATACACACCATCTGAAGGCAATGGCAGGCAGAGTTAGAGAATGGAATGCCATTCCTTGGTCACACCCGCCTTCAATATAATCTACAGCACAACCCAACTCCATGCCTGACCAATCTCTTCAGCAGCTCTCCTGAAGATGAAGTCTCCACAGTGCCCTTCTACCTAGAGTGTGTTGCAAAGAGGAAAACTGACTTCAAGTATGATAATGAAAGATCTTTGTGCTTCAATTTCCTTATCTAGTAATATGGGGATGAGAATAATGATGATGATGATGATAGCATCTAACAGAAACAATAAAAAAAAAAGGCAAAGCAAAGCAAGGGAGCCCAATTTCTGTGAGCTTGTGGCCAGCCAGGGCTACAGAATAAGACCTTGACTCAAACAAAAGAAACAAAAATCTAAACAATTCAGAGGCAGCGATAAATTTGGAAGTGAGATGGCAGGAAGCTAAGGGAACTTTAAATTCTCCCTGGACCAGGTAAGTGGACAGGAGAACTAGGGAACCCACGACGACTGCTGGGCAGCACAGTTTCCGGCTGACGCTATTGGAGCTCATCGGTATTGCTCACTGTGGACTTTATATCTAGAATATCTTTCCTTTAGGTCTCTGGAAAACCAGCCAGAACTACAGCTACCAACAAACTGGTTTAATTCCACGTAAGAATGCAAATCTCAATCTGTGAGGTTAATTCATAAATGTTGATAGGTGGCACAGATGGCACTGTTGGAAGTGGGTGTGCTTAGTGCCAAGGAGGCAAGAAGGGGCATTGGATCCCTGAGAGCTGGAGTTATAAAAGTCTGTGAGTTACCACAGTGCTGGGCACTACACTGTGGTCCTCTGCAAGAGCGATAAACACTCTTAGTGGTTGGACCATCTTTCTAGTCTCTTCTTTCTTTCCTTTGATTATTTACTTTTTAAATATAGATTTCTTGAGACCTAGTCTCAGTCTATAGCCCATGCTGACCTTGACCTCACAGTTGTCTCAGCCTCCTGATGATTGGGCCATTTCTAATATGATGCTTCTCTGGTTTATCAGAGCTATCATTGATTTGGGTTAGACACAGTAGGTTGCTGCCTTCAAGTACAAAACTTTGGGTTAAACACAACGGAATGCTATCTTCAGATACAAGACTTTGGGTTAGACACAGTGGGACACTGCCTTCAGATACAAGGTGTTGGGCATTGGTAGTAACTCCCCTGATGCCAGGATGACATATTTTACTTTAAAATTCTGTCTTTCTTGCAGATACAGCACGAACTCGACACACGTGCGCATGAGAACTACCAACTGGTCAGCTCTGATTGTGTGGACCGACACTTACAATGAGTCAGTCTTGAAAAAGTATTATAAAAAGCGTCCAGTTGCCGTGGGGCTGGTTGTGTTTGCAGTGGGGAGGTAGGTAATTATGTCAAGTGTCCCTTACACTTAGGCTTTTCATTGTAGAAAGTGGGGGATAAGCTGCTTTATAATTATTCTCTCTAAGCCAATTCTTGCCATAAATCAAAATATCACCTCTCACGTGATCCACACAAAAGGATCCCAATTCCCCAGCTTCCCTCTATGATCTGATCTTCATGATCTTCCTCCAATATTAGCTTAATTTTGTGGGTCTTTTACCAGTCATCTTAAAATAAGTTTATACCTCTGTTATAACCACTCCTCATTATCCCTGCATTTAAGCCAGTAATTTTCTCTCTCCTATGTACCCCCAGGTGATAAGTAACCGCCTTTTGAAAGGAACGTAACAAAATAAGGGAGCTGCAGTTATATGCAGCAGAATTTTTATATGCTACATTTTTCTGACCTCAAATCATAATGTTAAAAAACAAACATATAGCTGGGCGGTGGGGGCACATGCCTCCCAGTACTAGGGAGGCAGAGGCAGGCAGATCTCCGTGAGTTCGAGGCCAGCCTGGTCTACAGAGTTTCAGCACAGAGAAACACTGTCTGGAAAAAAATAAACCAAAACAACCCCTGCAAAAATCAGGGGCTGGAGAGATGGCTCAGTGGTTAAGAGCACTGCCTGCTCTTCCAGAGGTCCTGAGTTCAATTCCCAGCAACCACATGGTGGCTCACAACCATCTGTAATGAGATCTGGTGCCCTCTTCTGGTCTGCAGGCATACATTCTGACAGAATACTGAGAATATTGTATACATAATAAATAAAATTAAAAAAAGAACATATAAAAATCATCCAGTAATTTTAAAACAAAAGCAAATCTATGCTGAATTCCTAATTAAACAGAAAATCAAAGCCATAAAAGTTGACCACTCCAAAGGGAAAGCAAAAGCAATGAAATCTTTCCATTTTAAGATGGAAAGGCGTGGAAGCTGCGCTGATCTGCTCTCTTCTGAAACGCTGCAGACGGTAACAATTGACAGCACACACGCACGTGCACACACGCGCACACACACAGAGCACACACACACACACAGAGACCAGAGCACATACACACACATAGAGAGCACGCACACACACACACAGAGCACAGAGAGAGAGAGAGAACACAGAGAGAGCACTTTAGGTTCTGTAAAATTAGGACATACTGCAATCAAACATAACACTCTGAAGACTATTTGCCAGACATAAAGTGTAGACCAAGTGTAGGAGACATCGAGTTGGGCATGTGTGCCATCGTCAGACCTCGTAGTGTGTGCTGAATGTTTGACGTATGCTGAGGAGCTCTGAAGCCGCCAGTGGGGCAGAGGCAGCCGCTGAGGGTGCCGCTCCACACAGGCGTTGCTCAGGAGAGACAGGCCCAGTCTTAGCATCTTTGTTGGGGGTACAGATCTTCCAACAGTATTGTGGCTTAGCGAGGCCAGTCTCTTCCTTCTCATGTACATGCTTAATATCACAAAACCTGTACAGAACAGTCCACTCAACAAGCATTCTTTCTAGATGCGTGAAATATTCTCTGTGGTAGACCATGTTTAGACACAAGAGTTGAAATAAATTATAAAACTAAAATTGAACAAAATGTCTTTTATGATCACATAGGAATGAAAATTTTTAAATCAATTATAGGATAAAACAAGGAAAATTCATAAATATGTGAACATTATATTGGACACTATACAATTTTTTAAATTTAGCTTACAGAACAATGGATTTCATTATGACACTTTCATACATGTATGTAATTGTGCTATGCTCATAGTCACCTCTCTTTAGTGAGACTGGGTGACTACACCTTCTTAACTGATACCATATCAGGTTTAAATTAATTAAATGGACCCCCTTTTAAGAGATGTTCTACTTCATATGTTAAATTAATGCAAACAGGCAGCAGTGAGAGATTAAAGCAGCTAGAAGACAGAAGAGAACGTTCTCATTAGCGAGCAGAGGTTTCTGGACCGGCCACATGACATATGGGCAGCTAGGACCCCCTTTATTTGAACGGCAGCATCCAGCACAGAACAACTTCAGCAATGCTGCTCATACTTCACAGATAATATTAGGTGAACTACAACATTTTCTCCTGACCGTTAGTTATGGTTCATCATTAGCCTATTTCTCAAAATGTAGACCAATATCCAGGACTTATTTCTAAGGATTCCATAGCGTTACTGGAGTGGAGCCCCACATGACTACCTTTCCTCTTTCAAACTTGCCTGAGTCCATCATTGCCCCGAGAATCTCTTCCTGGTTTCCAAGAGTGGAAATGAGAAAATGCTTTCCAGCCCAGTGATCTTGCTCCCGCAGGAAGGCTCACAATACAGAGCAATGTGGGCAACAGAGTGCCAGCTGCTACACTGACTTGGCGTGCAGAGCCGTCCGTGCATGGAAGGCCCAGCTGCAGGAGCCTGAAGCAGACTCCCTTCACCTTCCCGCCTGCATTGCCCTGGCAACCCTGAACTCTGGCCTTCATTTTGCACACAGCTCAAAATGCGCCTCCTTACCTCGCTAGCTTCTGTTCCTTCTCATGAAGAGCCCCTCCTCTGTCCCGTGATCTATAGACTCCATTACTGTCACTTTCTCCTATACTGCTCAAAGCGAATAGTGGCTATCTGGTTGCTTGGTTTCATTGCTGGAAAATCTAGGACCAGGCAATTGAGACTGTATATGTTCCACAGAAACTGGAGGAGGAAACTCAACTGCTTCTTATTTATTTTGCAGATACCTTGGGTACTACTTGGGTAACTTTCTGATATCTGCTAATACATTCTTCATGGTCGACCAAAGGGTCATCATTTATGTCATGTTGGATGACTTTCCCTATATGCCATTGATAAGTCTGAATCGTCTCCGGACGTATAAAATTTTTAAAGTTAAGCGAGAGAGGAGGTGGCAGGACATCAGTATGATGCGTATGAAGACCATCAGTGAACACATCGCTGATCACATACAGCATGAAGTGGACTATGTCTTCTGCATGGATGTGGATCAAATATTCAAAGGCAGCTATGGTCTGGAGACCCTGGAAGAGTCCGTAGCTCAGTTACACACCTACTGGTGTAAGGAAAGTCCGAACAAGGTGCCTTATGAGAGAAATGCGGCGTCAGCAGCTTACATACCGCTGGGGCAGGGGGATTTTTATTATCATGCTGCTGTTTTTGGAGGCACAGCCACCCAGGTTCTCAAGATTACTAAGGAGTGTGCCCAAAGAATTATGAATGATAAGAAAAATAATATTGAAGCAGTTTGGCATGATGAAAGCCACTTAAATAAGTATTTCTTTCTCCATAAACCCACTAAAATCTTGTCACCAGAATTTTGCTGGGATTTAGGTAAAGATAAGACTCCTGATATTGAGGCTGTTAAGCTCTCTTGGAATTTTAAGCATTATGAATTTCTTAGAGAGGAAGTATAGTCCCCTCGCCCTCTCCTCATATTTCGGAATTGAAGAGTATCAGTTTCCTTGGAAAATTAGTACCTGACATATTTTAAGGATAAAAATCCGTTACCAAGGCAATCCCACCAACAGTGAACTCACCTTCAGCTCACATCCATGTTGAATGATGCAATAAGGGACAGAGTGGTCACAGAGAGATTCCGCTGGAAGCAGACAGAGAGGCAGTAATTTCGCATCTTGTACAAATGCTGCAAACATAGTGTGTTAGCTCATGATGGAACAGAATAGGTCCTGGAGCTAGAAAAGGAAACAAAATATCCCAGCTGATGAGAACCCACGGTCTTGTTGCTGCTTTCTTCTGGGATGTCGCCACTGCTATATTGAATCAGGGAAGCTGTGGTCATTTTTGAAGCCCATCAATGTTCCCACATGGGAGAAGGGGAGGGCTCATGAGATTCATGAGGCTCCTCCCTGCCCCCCGAAGATGCATAAATGGTTAATGGTTTCTGGAAAAGAAAGAGGCTTTTTGTGGATGTAACTAGACCACAAATTGTCCATGATCTTTAAGTAACAGCAATAAACTCTTTGATTCACTAAGGTAGACTGGAATAGAATAATTTCTTTAATCAGTTGCTATTTCCTTTATCTGGGATGAATTATAAGCACACTTCCCAGGAAAAGTCTTATAGCACTTGGTACCTTCATAGAACAACAGAACCAAAGATGAGTCTTGGAGGTGCAGTTGTGTAGCCTGTTACAATGGTTAACGCATGCAGCTGAGGCTGAACCGTCTGATGGTGGAGTGTCTTCAGAGACTGTTCTGAAGGAACACTTCCATGGGGCATGTGGTATGTGGTGGGATGCCTTCTTGCTATAGTGCCAACTACATAGACCCTGCTATGGGTAATAAGATTGAGGCTGAGGAGGAGTGTCGGTGACAGGGGATTCCAGAGAGGACATCTTTATGTGATGCAGAATGGCGTAACCTTTGATAATGGGGTGTGCTATGAAAATAAGGGGATGCCCAAAAAGTGGCTAATAGGCTAAAGAATGTATTGAAATCCCTGAAAATAGCACACTTGGGATGAGGGTATGCACATATTCTGGCAGCAATGACATGGCCTCTGCTGTGGGGACGAGGCAGGTGACTGAGGCTGAGCTCTCTGCCTGGAAAGAACTTGCGCACAGAGAAGTCACCGTGGGAAAGGACGTGAAGATGCTGTGCTCTGCCTCGGCTCCTAGGGTTTGTCAGTAAATGTGGAAAGGAGAGAGGACAAAGGTGAGAGGAGACCCCGACATCAGATATTTATTATTTGTTTGTTTGTTTAGTGTGTGTGTGAGAGGAGAGAGAGAGAGAAAGCATACAATGCAATGTATGTGTGTAGGAGCCAGTTCTCTCCCTCCACAGTGAGTTTCAGGACTAAAACCCAGGCTGCCAAGCTGTGGCGAGCATTTCTAGCCCTGGGCTGTCTCAGCAGCCCACACCTACCTTTAGCACAGAGAAAGGGAATATCCAGAGCTCAGTTTCAGTAGAATAACATTAAGAGCTATACTATTCAGGGTCTGACCAGCACAGCTGGGTATTTAAAAGAAGGGGTTTCTAGGCTAAGATTGGTTACCAAGATGACAGACTTTATCTTGCATATAAACTCCAGGACCTAGCTCTGCAGGTTTATGTGACACAGTAGCAGAGAACAGTTACTCCAGCATGGCAGGTGGAATGTCTAGCAATAGGAAGCCAACACATAATATTTGTGAATAAGAAATGCCTTTCTCATAGGAAGGAATGAGATGTGTCTGCAGCAGGTGTCATGGGATGATCTCCAAACTCTGTTGGGTGAGAAAGTGAAAGGAACAAGTGTTTCATATGTTGACATTTGTAGTCCCCTATTGAATAAAAGAAGCCATGTATTTAAAACACATGTACCTGTATGGACAAAGAGAAAATATAGAACAAACCACATAAACCCCATATCAGTGTCTGGTACTGAGGTAGAGGGTCGGGTGCTAAGCAGAATGACTCAGTGTGAGTCAAATCTCCTTTTTTCTATTGGAATTATTTAGCATGTGCACATGCATATACATATATTTGTATCTCTTTCAGGGACAAAAGCAAGATTGGTTTTAAAGGTGAGGGGAAAATAAAGGTACTTGTAGTCTCAAATTACACATGGCTATGTCAGTGAGTGTAATAGCATGATTGCATTTACCATCTTTTCCTTGTGCTTTCTTGCTCTTTAATGACCTGAAAATGAGTTATTTCTACAATCATGAAAGTAAGCGCCATGAAACACCCTGAAATATAATGAGGTGGAAACAGCTCTGCCTTAGATGACAATGTCAAAAAACATGTCTTCCATACACACATCATTCAAAATACATGTCCGTAAGTAAAAATCATTTATAAAGAAAGGCAAGAAAAACAGCAAAGGGAATTCAAATCAGAATTGTTTTAAAAACTTCCTAAAGTTTTTCAGATGAGACAAGGTTCTATTTTTAGTAGTCACAAGGACAACATGTTACCTCAGGTGTCATTGTGACAGCAACTTCTAATGCTCCCATCATCAAAAGAACTTGGTGACATCACCAGGAAGAGAAGGGGCGGCAACAGGAGGGATCACTCAGTACCTGACTTGGGGTTTTGTTTTGTTTTTTTCTACCGTTTCTCTTTACATTATCAAAACTAAAGGTAAAGTGACTCTAAAGAAAGGAGGGCACGAGGTTTTAGATCATCATGGTAAAATCATAGCTGGCTCTGATTCCCAAGTGCAGGCCTCAGAAGTATATTATACAGAACAGTTGTTGGCAGAGGTTTCTGTCCTTCCCGGTTCCCTCAGCCATTCAGTCCCAAAGAAACATACAGAGGTCTACATTAATTATAAACTGGTTTGCCTAGTAGCTCAGGCTTCTTATTAATTAACTCTTACATCTTAAACTAGCCCATTATTCTTGTCTATGTTGGCCGTGCGGCATTCTCATATTGCTTCCTCTGTGGCTGGGTCACGACTGCAGACTGACTTCCCTCTTCCCAGAATTCTTGTTGCCCCACCTCTACTTCCTGCCTGGTCACCCTGCATATACTTCCTGCCTGGCTACTGGCCAGTCAGCGTTTACTTAAAATACAAGTGATAGGGTACAGACCATTGTCCCACAGCACTCCCCCTCCTTTTTTAAAACAAGAACTCTGAATCAAATCTTCTTTGTTTAGCTTTTCTACTGACCATTATCCATAACAAACAATAGGTGGTATATCAATGTATTCCTTACTTTGGAGAATAATGTCATTACAGGCTCGCAGATAGGAAGTCACTTGGCTAAATGAGCCACAGTCTTTTACTTTACACAAACTTTGTCCCAACTGACCTTGAATTTAAATAGTGACCATTCCACATGGCTGTTGGCACATAGAGTTGTGTCCAGGATTATATTATCTACAAAAGAACTTTCCAACAGGAATGTAAGTCATGTTTGTCGCCTTGAATATTTGAGAGGATACATTATAAAGAGGTGAAAAGAAACAGATAAAACTTTAGTCAAATATTTTCTTCAACCCATGTTTCCAAAATTTCATTTCAACTGTGATTAATATTAAAAAAATAAAATGGCCTAAATCCCTGCCCTCTCCAAGGTCTCTGTACAGTCCTGGCTATCCTGGCGCTTATTATGCAGCCCAACCAGGCTGGCCTCAGACTCACAAGACCTTCCAGCTCTACATCCCAAGTGTTTAAAGGTATGTGTACACTATGCCCTGCACAGTTTTCTTGTTCACACTCTACCTTTTAGACCATGAGTGACTCACACACTCACTGTTCATGTGACTGGTGGCTACTGCGTTAAAAGCTACACACCTAAAACTCTTTGATCATCAAATAACATTCAAAAAAATTAAGCCTTTGTGTTGCTCCAGTACCCAAAGGCAAGACCTACTCCTGAATGATGCCTGCCAAAACCCAGTTTGTGTACACTGGCAGTGCACACTCAGTGCGTTAGTGAGGGCTCGGTGCCTTTATTTAGACGTTCCCTGCTTATGAGGACATACCTAGGAGACAGTGAATATATTGTGAGGTGATTAGTTCTGAGGTTGTTGGAAGACACTAAAGAAACTTGCTTTTTTTTTTTTTAACCTTTAACTGAAATCTCTTTTTTTGTTCTTTATTTTTAGGAGGGAATGAATTGTAAAAGAGAAATGCTGTCACTAATCTTGCTTGCTTTATTGTTGGCATTATCTAAGCACCACCCCAGGTAAACATGAAACTCCGGTGCATCTCAGCCATCATTGACTGATATAGCTGACCTAAATTGCTGTGCTTTTACCCAGAGACCTTTAAACACTCTCCAATTTAACTTTAAGGGAAATCAGTTTTTCTTTGGTGAACATATACATTAATTCTTCCATAATTTTTCAACTTTCAAGAGTATTGATCAACACCAGGCTATGGTAGCACATGACTTTAATCCCAGCACTCAGGAGGCAGAGGCAGGTAGATCTCTGTGAGTTCAAGGCCATCCTAATCTACAGCGTGAGTTCCAGGAAAGCAAGGCTACACAGAGAAACCCTGTCTCAAAAAACCAAAGAGAAAGACAGACAGAGAGAGAGGGGGAGAGAGAGAGAAAGAGAATAAAGAAAGAGAGAAAGAAAGAGAGAGAGAGAGAGAGAGAGAAATAGAAAGAGAGAAAAGTACTGATCAAGTTCTTGGTGCTAGGTAGGCCTTGTTCCAGCTGGTGTAGAGCAGTAACCACAGTACCTTAAAGTCTCTTGCCTTGCAGGAGTGTTACAGTCTAGGTCATGGGGTACTGTGTACTGGGTAATAACACCATTAAGAGATAAGGCAATGAAGGGGCCTTTGGAAGCTCCTGTCTGTTAAATTTTATTTTGTTTCATGTGTATGTGTGAGTACCTGCACACAGTGGCATGGGAGGCCCGAAGAAAGATCTAAATCCCCTTGCCACAAGAGTTACAGAAGGTTGTGAGCCACCAGGTCCTGAGAAAGTGCCCTTAACTGCTCATACTTTATTCTCAAGGCACTTGCTTAACGAATTATTCTCTGAACTGGGCATGGTGGCGCACATCTTTAATCCCAGCACTCAGGAGGCAGAGGCAGGCAGATCTCTGTGAGTCTGAGGCCAGCCTGGTCTACAAAGCAAGTTCCAGGACAGCCAGGGCCACACAGGAAAAAACCCTGTCTTGAAAAACAAAAAAAGAAAAACAAACACAAACCTACATACTCTGTTAACTTTACATTAGCTTGGAATTCAGTTCAGTCTCTGCATCTCTGTGAGTCTGCCTCCTCAGTCCGTTATACAGAAACACCTTTTACAGTGGCTGCTAGTTTAAATATTTTAAGAAAAAAAATCAAAGTTCTGATCATTGTGAATAACACTAAAATAGCAGCCTGCTAGAGAAGCAAGGTCATACTAGAGAAATGTGATAACATTCCCTCACACAGAAAAATGTAAATTCGCAT
>PVIU01014952.1:0-49996 GCA_004026605.1 Ondatra zibethicus | reverse complement strand
CTCCTCCTCCTCCTTTTCCTCCTCCTCCTCCTCTTCCTCCTCCTCCTCCTCCTTCTCCTCCTTCTCCTTTTTTAAAAAGGAAATTGGTCTTGAATGGCTCCCTCTCCGTCTGAGGTTTCTTCTTTTCAAATGGTGAGTGTGCTGGCAGGTGGGACATAGTCTGGGGTGTCAGCAGTACACACAGGGAATCAGGAAGGTGGGGCTGGCCTAACTCTCTCCTGGCTGTCTCACACAATTTCCTAGTTTGTTGGTTTCAGAACAGCCCCAGCCTTGTCACCCAAGTCCCTTCTCTCCCGAGGAAGAGCAGTTGAGGTTTTGAGCTCTCAGCCTCCTCCTGCCTCTGCCCACCATGCCTGTTGCTTGCTACCATACCTTGCTGCTGTGTTGGACTCTTATCCCTCCTAAACTGAAAGCCAAAATAAACTTTCTTCTATAAGTTGTTTTGGTCATAGTGCTTTTATCACAACAATGGAAAAGTAACTGGTAAACCCCTGTTTGGCCTCTGTGTTGAGGTTTCTCGAAGTTAAATCCCATTGTCATTGCTGTCTGCCATCGCTTACAGCTTATGAATATGCACAATTGATGCAAAATGACTCGTTTATGCATAGATAACTTCAACTGTGTTTCTAAACACCCCAGCTTGGTGCTTTCCTCTCCAAACCTCCACTGGCTATCCTCAAAGGCACCCGGTGCTGAGTTATTTCACCTTAGTTTCTCTTCACACTGGGCAGGGCTCCTCTCTGTGATTACTGTCTGTGTCGCTTTTTTAAACTCTCAACACAACCTAGAACCCTTTTGGAAGAAAGTCTCAGTTAAAGAATCATCCGAATCAGGTTGGCCTGTCTACGGTGGATTGTTCTCATGGTTAATTGACCCAGCCCACTGTGGGAGGCCTCATTCCCTAGGCAGGGTCCCAAACTGCTTAAGACAAAGAAGGCTAATGGAGAAAATAAGCAGACAGCATGGTTCATTATTTTCTTTCTGCTCCTGACTATGGATGTGGTCTCAAGCCCCTACCTCCGTGACTGCCCTGCAGCAATGGATGAAATGAGGACACAGACACACACAGCTGCTCTGTCTATCCAACTGTCCCTCTTAGTGTTCTTTGGTTTCCTTATATCCTGTGATCATTTGTTTATATTATGTTGGATTCTTATCCTAGGAGGGCAGGATTGGCTTCCAGTGTGCCACATTCTCAGGTGGTAGATCCTTTGGAGGATGGAGTCTCGCAGAAGGTAGTTAGGTCATTAGAGGGATGCCCTCAGAAGGTACTGGTTAGCTCTCTTGAAAGTGAGCCGTTGTAAACGAGTGCCCTAGCTACTGGATCTTGCTGGCTTCCTAGCCCTCTCCATGTGACATCCCATGTGCACACACTCTTGCATATCTTGATAGATGCCGTTTTCATTATTGTTTGATTTGGTTTTCTTTACATCTTAAAATTTTTATTTATTATTACGGGCGGGAGAAGTGTGCATGTAGAGGAGAACTTGGTTTCCTCTCCAAACCTCCACTGGCTATCCTCAAAGGCACCCTATGCTGAGTTATTTCACCTTAGTTTCTCTCCTTCCACCTTTACGTGGATTCCCAGGATTGAGCTCAGGGAATGAGGCTTGTCAAGCAAGTGACAAGAGGTCTCCTGATTGACATCTGAATCAAAAGCTTGAAAACTTTTGGAACGCATTCCTTTTTAAGGGTGTGTATCGCTAATACTTTTGGTCTTCCTCTTATTGATATATAACAAGTGCGTTATAATCAGAGAATGTGACCTGTTCTAGTCTATTTCTTTAAAATTTTCTGATTCTTATTTTGTGACACGAGCATGATATTTATGTAAATTGTCTTTGCGGCAATGAAAAAAATGATTCTAAAATTATTGCCTTTTCCTTGAATGCCGGTGAAGGCTGACTTGTTAATTGTATGGCTCAAATAGTTCCCTCTGTATTAAATATTCCTTATCTGATTTATCAATCTCTAACCAAGTTATATGAATAGATCCCATCTATTAATTGATTTGCCTATATCTTCATATAATTCTGTCACTTTTTAAAATGTTCTTTGGCTATTTTATTACATCTATAAATATTTGGACTTTTTATAACCTCCTGGGAAATTTAAACTTAAATCAAGACATAATGGCTCTCTTCATCTGTGATTGTGGTTTTGCCTTTTGGCTCTTTTCTCTGGTATTAATATTGCTGTGCCCAGTATCCGGTGGTTGTTCTTTGCCTGGTATCCATTTTTCAATTAATTACCTGTGCATCTCTGCATACTAGGCTTTAGGCAAATCTCACGCAAAGGACATATAATTTGATTTTTTCCCATCTGGAAATCTTCTTCTATCTTGTAAATTTATACACTGAAATTACTTGCATTTCAACCCTACGTTCTTCTTTTGAATCTTGTTTTTGTCTTTCTGCTTTCTGTATCATGTTTAGGTTTCTCTGATTTGCTTGACGTCTCCAATTAGGATGACAAATCTAAAACTCAACAGACACAATGTCTTCTCATGAACAAGACATCCCTGGGGCTGTCAGCTGCCGTCCCCGGCAGGATGACCTGCTGCGGCAGTGCGCAGTGTCTCGTATTGTTGGTTATAGATTAAATTCGACAGTTTGATTGTCTTTCTCTAGTCAGGGCTGGCTTAGACTACCCCACTTCCTGCTGGTCATCACACCACCCTCCTGGGTGTTTTCCATTCTTCCCGAGGTTGAACCCCCAAGTATCTTTAGAGAGGAGGGGAACTGTGAATTCCTTTAGTTCTTATTCTCTGAACATACAGCTATTTCACTCTTGATTATAGGAGATCAGTCACTGCATACAGAAGTTGAGAGCAACATTTATTTTGCTTGCTCTTTTAACGGCAACATTCCACTTCCTTCCATGGGTATCTTTGGTTTCGTTTATTTTAATCAGTTCTGAAATAGTCTGTCAGTCTGCCTTCCTCTTCTTTGCTCTGTCTCTACTTCCTTGGCCATTTTTATTCTGCTCTGTATGGTGTCTCGAGTCTTAGAGAACAGAAATAAGTCACTGTGGCTTCTGCTTCCCATTTACAGCGAGTGACTGTTTCCCCTGGTGCCTGGCAATGGTGGGCAGGGCGTGTGTGCATGTATGCACATGCATACTGATATTTGGCCAAACTTCATAGGTGAAAGATTTGGTCTCCACACTTGGCACATTGGCTTCAGTGCCTGCCTTCACCCAGGTCGGTTTCTTTTTATCCATATTTTTTCTACCCTTAAAGGCTTCTTCATTTAGTGTGTGAATGTGTATGTGTATATACATTTTTTGTGTGTGCATACATGTTTGTGTGAGCACATGTATGTATATAAATGCTCATCTGAGTATCTGTATGTTGACACACATGCTACTTGTACACATCTGGGTATGTACATACATGCTATGGGAGCATCTGTATGTGTACATGCAAGATTGTATGAGTATCTTTGTATGTGCATGCATGCTTGTGTGAGAATCTGTGCGTGCATACATGCTTATATGAAAGCATGTATATATACATGCATGTTTGTGTTAGTGCGTATATATATTTATGCAAGCAAATGTGAGCATATGTATGTGTACATGCATGCTTGTTTGAGTGTATTGTGTGCATGGGCACAAGCAAAGCATTTTAAAGTAACACTTCAACATGAGGACAGTATGAAGTCGTGTCTCCCACAGCCGTCACAAGCTCTCCCCACGATCCTCTCTGGGGAGGGTAGCCTTCATGCTAGGACTCCCTGATGTGTGCTGCAGAGTTCACCCAGACACTGAGGCAGACTTGATGCTCGGTCGAATGGGCTGCGTGACACTGCACTAGGATCGTCTCTATGCTTCCTGCCCTCCCTCATGCCCTCCCTCCTGCCCTCCCTCAGCTCCCAGGAGAAGGGCCAGATGAGCCGGCATCCTTGGCTGCTGGTCGGTCAAGAATCCTTCTCTGTTATTTTGCTGCATCATTTTCACTGACCCAGTCTTTCCTGCACCAAAGCTCCGACACAATGTGCTGGCTGAATGTCTTTGCTAAATGTGAATGCGGAGAGATTCAGGACATGAGTGTGAAGATACCCGTGCTATGCTGTGTTCTGGATCCTGCCTTTCCCTCCCGTGCTAACAGGGTCATCTCCATGTTGCTGTACTCCTGTCTTCCGTGCACAGACAGCCACTGCTGGCCTTTCCCACACTCTGCTTATCTGTTGTTCTCACAGGGGACAAACATCTAGATTCTTCCAGGTCTCTCTGATTATCACCAATGCTGTGGGTGTCCCTTAGAGACCATGAATCCGTGTAATCCACAAAATCCACTGTGTTGACCTTCAATAAATACCACAGGTACCCTCCGAGGCTATTTCCCATTTCCTTCATGACCAGGTGGCAAAAGGCCCATTTTCAACTTTATAACTGGTTGGGGAAGAATACTCTTAAGTCTGGATCAAGGGATTCCAGGAGGTGTGGTGAGGAAAGGGTGCCATTGAAAGTGCCGATGGTAAAAATCGGTGAGAAAGGGGAGAGAAAGCGGAGTCGAGACAAACCCAAGTACAGAATGCAAGGAACTAAGATGCTGCCAACTGAGACAGGAGGAATTGTGTGGAAACCAGCTCCAAAGAGAACAGAATAAAGGCCCAAGGTGGGTTTGGCCTGGTGAGTCTGGGTGTCTAATAAGAGCCATTTGGAAAAGCAGACCTGGCAAGGGGGAGCAGAGTCTGCACTTCTTGGGAGATGCTGTGCAAGAGATTCAGGGATTATCCACAAACAGATGGTGTTTCAGACTATGGTGAAAGATGAAATCTCATGGGGAGTGGATGGGTCAGGAGGAGAAAAAATGGACAAAGCTTCAGCCCTCTGTGTCTCGAACCAAGGAAAGGAAAAAGCAAAGAATTCACATGGATCAAGCAACGAGAAAGGACAGTAGGTGTTCCCGACACAGACCCGGGAGGGAGGACCGTGGGTGCACATGGTTGACAGACCAGGGTGGTAGAGGGACAGTGGGGACACACAACAGACAGACCAGGGAGGTAGAGGGTAGAGGTACAGCAGACAGACATAACTTGAAGACAGCAGTGGTTTTATCAGGAAAGAGCTGGAGGCAATGCTGTGTCAAACACATACAGAGGTCAAGGAAGAAGAGGGCAATTGGCAGCCAGGACTAAGGAGAACTGTCTGCCAAGGTAACACCACTGATTCTCAGTGTTCATCATTCGGGGAGTTGGGGAGGGACATGACAAGTTCTACATTGTGCTAGATTTAAGGACAAATGTACATCGATGCAGACAAACCCTGTGGGTATTATCACCTGGATCAGCAGCAGGAGAGACAGACAGAACGACTGGGGCAGAGTCTTTCAGATATGAAAACAAAGTTCGTACTAACAGCAAAAGTGGTCCAGTGGTGAGAAAACTGATGCAGAGGAGAGAGAGGATGGGGAGGCTAAATGATGGAGCAGACAGAGGCCTCAGATCTACTGCATCTGTGGAGATCTGCTTGCTTGAGAGGGAGTAGAATCCGCCCACCTATGGTAATGGGTGGGCAGCCAGAGAGTGTACTCCCTTACCAATGCAAGAATATGCAATTATGGAAATAGGTGCACACACTTGTGATGTCAGGGCTACGAATGAGGAGGGAAAGCCCCTGGGAACTCCAGAGACATACAGGTGTGAACTGGCCATCATATATATATCCTATTGATGGTACAGAAAAGTTACATATGTATGTGAGCATATATGTATACATGAGCATACAATGCCAAGTAAACATATACAGAATATCAATTCTATCTGTGTGTGTTTGTGTTAATTACAAATTTGCCTATCATCTCAGTTACATATAAATCTATTTTATACATAAATATTTATACATGTATGTGTCTATATCAGACATGTACACATGCACACACAACTCTCACTGATATACATACATACATACATACATACATACATACATACATACATACATAGCTGCCTTTCTGAAAGAGAAGCACACGCTGCTGTACACGATTGACTGGACAGGACACAACCATCAGGATAACAGTTCTCAATCAATCATCTCCTCAAGACGCTCACCAGCATGTGAGCTTTAAATAAGAGAACCAGATCATGGGATAGAAACAACGAAAGCAAACCAAGACAGAGGGAGTGGAGGGAGGGAGGAAAAGAGGAAGGGGGGGAGGTACAAGTTGGGGAAGAGAAGAGGGGGCATCTAAGCCGCAGTGTGAGGGGAACATTTCACAAGCTCCAGGATGGCTATGCTGGAATAAGAGGCGCGTTTACTTCCACCCTCCCTGAAAGTGTCCAACATGGCATTTCTACTGCGACAGACTGGGAACGGTGCTGAGTGTTTCCACCGAGATGAGGAGAAATGGAAGCACAGAGAAGTCAAATGACTGTCCCAAGGACATTCTGGTTAATGAGTGAAGATTCCAGAACATAGACAACACTTAAACAAATGTAGTCCATCTGTGCACAATATAAAAAAGCAAAGGGCCTTTAGAAATAGAACTTTCTGGAAATACTAAAGCTGCCTTTCTCTCTGGATAAAGAGAGATAGGTTGAAGAAATGTGAAATACTCACCCCTTTGGCTCCCCAGAGTCCCTTAAAGATTAGCGCTCAATGGGTAATTTTAAACATTGCAAGAAAATCAGCCAGCCCTGCACATGTTCAGCTCGGTTATTCTTGGAATTGAATAAACAAAACGTAGAGGGGCCTAGGGAAGGAAAGAGCAAGTGTTCTTCCCAGAGAGGCTAACAACAGCTCAGTTTCAGCTAATGAATACATTGCCCAGGAGAGGGGTCAGCTTTTCCTGGCTGCTTGTGGATGATGAGCTGAATAAGCCTGGTTGCCATCCTGCAGGGTAGGAAGGATGCTTATCAAGAACCCAGGGTCTGTGCTAAACCAGTATCTTGGTGCTCTGTGGCTCTAGCCTTGGTGTCTTCTCTAGCGTTTGTCTTCCTTAGCCATAGATAAAGGCCAATGAGGCTTGGCCTGTCCCTGGTGTGTGGCATGATGCAACATGAGGGCCGCTTGTTGGGGTTTCTGTCCTGTCCAGTTCCTGCAGCCATTTAACCCCAAAGAAAATCATACAGAGGTCTCCAGAAGATTATAAACTGATTGGCCCATTAGCTCAGGCTTCTTATTAGCTCTTGTAGCTTATATTAACCCATTATTCTTATCTATGTTAGCCACATGGCTCAGTTCCTTTTTCAGCGGGGCAGGTCACATCCTGCTTCTTCGGTGGTCTGGGCAGGAGTGTGGAAAGAGTTTCCTTCTTCCCAGAATACTCCTGTTCTTCTGGCCCCACCTTTATTTTCTGTCTGGTTGTCCCACCTATACTTCCTGCCTGGCCAATCAGCATTTATTTAAAACATGATTGACAGAATACAGACAATTCTCCTGTACCAGCATGTGGAAGAATTAAGGCAAAATGAATGGTGTGGGCCCCACCCTCCAGAACTTTATGCACATCTGTGTTGTGAGGGTGGTGGGGTCTACACCTTATCCACCATACTCTGCTCCAACCCAGCTGTGTCCTGACCCAGTAGGCCAAGTCCAGCTGAGGAAGGGGAAGCAGAGATGTTTGTGCCCCATCCCAAGATACAATATAGCATTCTTGGTTTGATGTGGGTCTTCTGTGTTTCATCATTGACTAGTTAAATCTTGGGAGTTTAAAGACAAGACTGAACTGAAAAGATATTCCACAGCATTAAGGAGAGGCCATCAAGTCAGAATGCATGGTTATGAACTGTGGTCAACAACAGGAGCCGTTCTCTTATCAACAAAACTAATGAGCTATTTCTGAATCCAATGGTGTGTGTGTGTGTGTGTGTGTGTGTGTGTGTGTAGTGAATGTCTTGCCTTCTGTCACTGAACCCAAGACAGGAACAAAATAACTTTAGCACATGTACACACATTCAACGAAATCCTTGACAACGCTTAAGAGAAATCCATATTTCAAACCATAAATGCACTATGTCTCCAACAATAGTTGGCTTCTCCTATGACTTTTAATGAAAGGTATTAGTGAGCCTTCTGGTACTTGGAGTGTTGTTTTAAAACCCGTCAGTCAACTGGGAAAGGTCTAACACCCATAGAGCTAGCAGGGAAGAACCATGTCAGAATGATAAGTCTCTCTGCTTGAGAGACTGTGGAGACTGAGAGGCCATGCACACACAAGCATGTATACACACACACACACACACACACACACACACACACACACACACATTGTTGGCTTTTCTCAAACTCTTTCTGCTACATTCCTTAGAAGTTTGTCTTTAACAAAAATGCCTTTTGGTATGTCTTTTTTTAAAAAAAAGTATTCATTGTATTTCTCCTTCCCACCCCTAATTCCTCACATAGCTCACTGTAGATTAAATGTCCTGGGCACCCACATCCAGGACCAACACTGACGAGTCAAGACGGAGCTGCAGTACAACCTCAGCAGTGGCCCCATCTCTGAACCCACCTGTGCCATGCCATGCTCTCACCAACAATGGCACAAGGACTTTGCCTTTGATACCCATTCCCTCTGTCTGTGTTTGGGGAGGTGCACAATTGCACCCCCAGACCAGCCCTGCACCCTCTTTCCCTCTGCTTCACTGACTTCAGATAAGAGCCTCACATTCACCAAGATCCGTGTCACCCTGGAACATTGCTGTCCCCACATGCGGAGAAGCAGCCTGCTTGCTCTCTGCTTGGATGAAGCCAAACCACCAAACCGCCCTCTGATGCCAGCTTCTGTGTAACGCTCTCTAGTCCTAAAGACAGAATTAGACTCTCATTTGATGATCAGCTGCCCATGATAGATTGTAAGATCCACGAGAGAGGCCTATCGATTGCCCTAGCCCATGGTGTCCAGGCCCGCAGCAGCTCTTGACAAACAAGGTTTGATGAGTCAACGAAAACATTTCCACACGTACATTCAAATAGCCCATGCAGTAAGATTAGCTGCCTGTCGTCACAATTTTACCCAGTATGTGTGCTCTTCCTAATGAGTACAGATGGGGAAACTGAGGCTGAATGAAAAAATCTTGTGGCTTCTGGCAGGGCGCTTTATAATAGGGAAATGAGGAGTTAACAGGAGTCAGGCTTGATTTCCAGACTGTGCTCAGGCTGTCTTGGCTGGTAAGAGGCGGAGCCTAGAGTGAGCAAGCGCTGGGCTACTGCCTGATGTGTCTCTGAGAGGCTGCAGACTTCTCTTCAGTGAACTGGAGTAACCACGGTGGCAGATGGCTGGAGAGCTCCAAAGGTCAGTTTCAGTTCCACACACTATGCGCGCGTGCATGTGTGTATGTGTGTGTGTGTGTGCGCGCGCGCGCATGTGTGTGTACATGTGTGTGGTGTGTGTACATGTGTGTTCATGGAGGAGGATGTGTGTGCAGGTGTCAATCTTCAGGAGACCTCTTGTTTTGTTTTGTTTTGCTTTGCTTTGCTTTAACAAGGTCTCTTACTGGGACCTGGGGCTCACTGGTTCAGCTCAACTAGAGAACTTCCCATCTCTGCCTCCACAGTGCTAGGCTTGTAAACAGGGCACCATGGATTCTGGGCATCTGAGCTCAGACTCTGGGGCAGCAAGCACTTTGCAGACAGAGACAGAGCCATCTCTCAGCCTGTCCCACAGATGTTCATCTGAGATCAGGCAATTCCCAGAGCCAGGTTCTCAGCCCATGGCTGGAATCTCTCCAAGGACAAAGCCTCCTTTCTATGTGGCAAGGCCTCTGCAGTGTGCTGGTGGAATGGGGAACAGGAGAACACAGGAAGGCTCTCTAAAGCCTAGACTTCACCCACATCTACAAATAGACCAGAGAACCACCAACCTCAAATGACAAGTGTTTCCCTTCTCACTTCCCCTAGAGCTTGGAGACATCTTATCTTGCATTTGCAATTCGCTCTCTATCTTCAGTTTCAGTGTTGAGTGACAAGAACATATTTATACCTGTGTGCGCATCTGCCACACTCTTGCTGTGGGGTCAGAAGCAGACAGCTGTCCTCTGGGGCGGGAAGTCTGTTTAGTGGGGTTCTGTTTCTCGGTTTCTTATGTCTCAACTTCATTTTTGTGTGTAGAAGCAACAGAAACACGCACGTGAAGCTGTGGGGCTCCCTGGCAACTGCCACAACGTCAGCAGTCCCAAACTCGACAACTTGCTAAAGCCGGAATGAGAAACGCTTCTGGTCACAGCCTATGATGTCATCACCCCACCGTGGCACCCTAATGCAATTCTTCCTCTGACACGAGACCCACTGTAGACACTCCAGGCCGCACCCCACCCCCATGAACTCACAATACCCCTCCTATATAGCACTGACTTGAATTTTTTTTCCTTTGCCTTCTCTACTATGACTTGAAATTTTAATGATTGTTTTTGTCTAAGGAGATGCTCGTGTCCAGAGACTAAATGCCCTGAACCTTGAGACAGTATTTCTACGAAACGAGCCATCTCCTCCATCCCTTTCTTCCTTGCCCATGATGAGATCCAATGCAGGGGCTATTCCTGCTCTTGGTCAAGGTTTCTGGAACACAAGGGACTTTGATTCACAGTTACCTCCCCACCGACATTTGGTGGACATACCCTCCTGCGCATGGCATGGCGGGAGAAAGTACAATGGGCTGTACACCTGGACCAGTGCTAAGGCAGGGAGATCATTGGCTCTGGTAGAGACAAAACCACCCGTTTGCCACGTGTCTATTTCCTCCTTTCTATGAAGTTATTCTGGCAGGCGGTGTCATTTAGATTTCTGTTATTATAACAAACATCTGAGAGCAACAGAGAGGGGGAGGGAGGAATGAATGAACAAATGAAAAAAATCCGAACTCAACCAATAAAGAGGGGGTGAAGGAAAGAGAAAAGAAGAGGGAGGGGAAAGGGGAAGGCCTATTCCCGGCCGCTATGCTTCAGTGGCTCGGACCTTGGAGACCCCCACTTCCACCCCTGAGCTGCTCTCCAGGGAAGGAGCTACCTGGTGTAGTTCCCATAGCCTCCTCCAGACAAACAGCAAGTTTGATCAGTAGATTCCCTCACTCTTCAAGGTCAAATCTCATGAAGGTATCTTGCTGATGCAAGCAGACATGAAGAATTCACTTTTCCTTCCTTCTGTCTTTCCTTCCTTTCTTCCTTCCTTCCTTCCTTCCTTCCTTCCTTCCTTCCTTCCTTCCATCCATCCTTCCTGCTTTCCATTTTTCTTCATTCCTTCCTTCTTTCCCTCCCTCTTTCCTTCTTTCCTTTTTTCCCTCCCTCCTTCCTTGCTTCCTTCCTTCCTTGCTTCCTCACCTCCTTCCTTCCTTCCTCCCTTCCTCCCTTTCACTTTTACTCTTGGTGATGGTGATGGCACTGGGAATTGAACCCGGGGCTTCATGTTTGTTAGGCAGGCACCACTGCTATTGAGCTGCATCCAACATAGGAGGAAAGCTATACATACCCAACCCGTGCATTATAGCTGTGCTTCCTACTTTGCTTTAGAGCACCCAGCCTTTGCTCTCGGGAGCCCCTCCTCTTGTGGTGGAGGGCATCTGGCTCACCCTATGCAGTTTTATCAAAGGACAGTTTCTGCAACACAGGTCCAACGTGGGCAAAGCAGAGCTGATCCCTACAGTCTCCTACTGAGCTCTGAGTGCAGGGTGTCCATTCAGTGGATACGTGGTAAGATTATTACATCATCAGTGTCCCTTATTCAGAGCATTCTCCACATATGTCCACAGCTCCGCCATGATGCCAGCTCTGCCTGGCCATCTCCAGCATGGAAGCAGCACCTTTAACATCGGCATTTGGCCCCTCACTGGGTTCCCCTCATCCCAGGCAGTCTGCTTCCCAGCTGGTAGATTCTAGCATGCAAAAGGCATTACTTTAATTTTGGCTAGAAATTTTATTCCAACCAAAGTACCAGCTCCTTCTGACAGTTTGTGATGGGTGTGGAAAGGCTATTCTCATCGCTGTCTCCTTCCGGTATGAGCTTGCTCTGCCCTCCTAACATGAGGAGCCACCAGTGGGTGATAGAAACAGGCTATAGTGTCATCACGAAAGACAAGGTGCTCCCCTTCCCTTCCTGTTTCTCTGCATCCTGAGAGTCTGACTTCTTCCTCCGAGTTCCTGTGGGCTCTGAGAGCTCCTTGTTGTGGTACTTTGACCAAGCTCCAGCATAAACGACTGTGTTCTTGTCTGCACAATCCGTGGAGGCACACACAGCACTCCTAGTCCTGGCAACAGAGTCTACAGACATCTCCTACAGGTGCTGTGGCAAGAATGGCTGAGGAGAGCCTGCAGCTGACAGATGTGGAGGCCACTCTCTGCTCCCCATCATCCAGGCAGAAAAGGATTAGGCAAAATAAAAGGAGAGAAATGCTCAGAGTTGAATAAGGAAGGTAATTGGTTTGTAACAAGGAAAACTGCAACTATTACTATCCAGTCTTCAACCCCATCAGAGACCTGAGAAGGCTAGAATATTAAGCCTTCTTAATAACTAAGCAAGAAGTTCAGAGCAACCAACTCCCAAAACTATAGAAATGGCAAAGACAGCTGGCTGCCTAGACAGGCACCCAAGGTTCCTCTGCAATGTTGAGGCATCTATCTTTGACCTACAGACCTAGGATATATGACATATTTTTCTGTGAAGCAGAAAACTTCGTTTTGGCAAAGTTGGGCGGTCACTTTCTTTGGTGTCCAATGGCCAACTTTGCCATAATGAAAGCAAATTCCATATGGAGGGTCTTCAATGCCCATCATCCTTTTTTGAAGTAGATTAGTGTTGCCGGGAGCAGACATGTCTCACTGTTGTGAAAAGCCTTATGCTATTAAAACATCAGCCAATTTTTCTTATTTGGCACTGATATAAAACCACTTTTATAAGATAACACATGAGTTACCAACTGATAATGATTATAATCAACTTTATTTCAATCCCAGCTAAATTGATTCTCTTGTCATTTAATCTTTCCATTTTCAAACCATCCATTGTGGAACCATATAAAAACCTAACTTCCTGCACTGTAATGTTCTCCATTCTTAGCATAGGGAAAAAATTATTTTTCAAACCAATCCCCCCTGCTTACGAATTGCCAGGTGTCTCACCAGATCTGCTGACAAGGACAGTGAAGGTAAAGGTGTTGAGACAGCTGACCTGGTGTGGCAACGGCCTGAGGAAGGAGGGGGAGAGGGAGCAAGCTACTTGAGAAGCAGACATAGGCAGACATGTGGAAGAAGCCTACGTGGTGGGAAGCAAAGGCATGGGGCCAGCCTATTAAAGGGGGGGGGAATTTTGGGATCTAGCCACTTGTGGCCTTGAGTATGCAATTTGGGGCCTTTGACTAAAAGTTTTTAAATCTCTATGAGTTTCTCTCACGTGGGTAGAGTCATTGGCTGTTGCAGTTTTTGCTTCCAAACCGTTTTTGCCAGCTTTGCAATTCTTTAGTTATTGATTTTACCCGCCTGCCTTTTCTCCTCTGAAAAGCTCTGAAGCTGTGCATGTCTTTATCTACAATGACAACCATCATCACTTCGGGACCGGCTCTCCATCCCCCTAGAAGAAGAAACACAGAAGGAATGCCTCCCCCAGTTATCCTGCAAGCTGTAATGCTTTCCCTGTCCCTTTTAAACCGCTTTTCTCTGGCTCCCATGACATAGTACCTGAGCTCCTTTTATGACTGTGCAGGTGTCTGCCAAGAGCTCCCAAAAGGTCCTTCAGAGAGATCAAAGGGCCTCTGGTCCAGGGCAGCTGGAGTCTCAGACCTGGGCTCAGGATCCCTCCCTGAGCAGGGTCTGCCACACACGTTCTCTCAGAGGCCACGCTTCTGTCTACCTCTCTCTGCAGAAAGGAACTGGCCTGGAGGTCTGACTCTATTCCGCCTTTCTGCTTCCTAAACCCAAGATCCTCTCCCCCTCTTCTGCAATTGGATGTGATAACCTTCAGGATCCCCACCAATGCGTCAGTCTGGAATACTGACGTAAAGCAACACCTTGGGATGCTCTTGGAGAGCACCTGTAATCCCTGAAGCTTGAGTGAGAAGCTTCCCCAGGCGACATGGTACCCACAGCATCCTGCCTTCTCACTGGCATGCATGAAAGGTGATGATTAGAATCCCATCTGCGACAGAAAGCATGGGTTAGGGGGAGGGATTCCTTTCTCCTTACTCTCAAGATGCCTGCCCCTCCCCCCACAAGCCATCTGCACTGATGCCAACAATGATCATCTTAACAAAGTCCCATCTATGGATTCTGCTCTTGGGGCGCCCACCCTGGCTCCCAGCCCTCTCCTTACCCACAGATAGCACAGTTCCAATGGCACTCCTATTTTGTCTATGAAGTTAGAGTCTAAAGAGGCAATGTTTGTCCTTTTGCAGAGGGTGCCGGGCCACCAGTGCTCCCAAATATTCACTCGGGTCTTTGATTAGGAGACACACAAACCCCCACCCCTCACACACACCTGGATTCCTTTCGAATAGCTTCTGGAACTCACAGCAGACAGAATGCCAGGAAAAGAGCAAAGCTTCCTAAAAGTTAGTAAGATTTATACTTCCACTCACACGGTGGCCGTTGTGGCCTGCAAAACGTCAATGCCTCTGGAATGAGTTTTCAATACAAAGCTATGAGTCTTTAACCTTCCTCTTTGGATTTTAAAAGTGCCATCTCTTTAATAATTCATCTTTTCTTCCTTAATCCATACTAAATATTAAACAGATCAAAGTTAAATATTTGGAAGGTGAACATGGATAGAGTCACTCGGAGAGGTGTGGCCCACCCAAGGCCTCTTCAGTGTGGGACAATATGAGGCGGCACCTAGGACAGGTGTGAGCAACTGGGATCAGTTCTTGGGCCAGATGAGGCACCTAGCCTGTGTTCTCGTCCCTGAGTGGTTGGCTGTTGTGCACTGTTCAGCATCACAGCCTGGTAGGCGATCAGATCCACCTCTTCTGTTTGTTCTCTGCCCTCCTCAGTCCCCAAGGAACAAGATGCCAGGAACCTGGTCCAGGGCAACATCAAACTTTCTGTCAGGTGAGCAATTACATATTTCTCCCAAGCCGATCTGAGCTAGGAGACTTGGCTGTCTCTCTCCTCTTGCCCCTGCAAGGTGATTTTCATTCAATGGTTTCTGTGGTATTGAATGAGATGTTCCCCTACGAGCCTTGGGCATTTGAGTGTCTGGTCCCCAGTTGGAGGAACTGTTTGAGAAGGATTAAGAGGTGTGGCCTTGATAAAAGATGTGCATCACTGATGGTGGACCTTGAGGTTTCAAAAGGCTCATCTTTCCTGTATATTCTGCCTCCTGTTTATGGCTCGAGACATGAGTTCTCTGCTGTTCTTGCCATCGCGCCTTCATTCCACCATTGCGGACTCCATTGTGAAACAGGAAGCCCAACCAAACACTTTCTTTTATAAGTTGTCATCGCTGTGGTGTCTTATCCCAATAGAAAGGTTACTAATACCATCTCCATGTAACTAAACCATGTGCACAATGGCTCACAGCATGGACTTGATAAGGTCACCTGAGACAAGAGTCTCTGGGCGTCTGAGGAACTCTGAGTCGGCTAAGATGGGAAGGACCCTAACTGTGGGCAGCATTCTCCCCCCGTGAATACAAAGGAGAGAGAGAGAGAGAAAGAGAGAGAGAGAGAGAGAGAGAGAGAGAGATGAGCTCCAGCTTCCTTCACTCTCTGCTTCCTGGCTACGGGTGCAATGTGAGGAGCTGCCTCCAGCCCCCAATGCCGTGACTTTACTCTACCAAAAACCATGAGCCAGCGTAAGCCCTCCCTTCCTCAACTTGCTTCTTTTTTTAAATTGATTTTTATTGAGCTCTACATTTTTCTCTGCTCCCCTCCCTGCCTCTCCCCTCCCCTTCAACCCTCCCCCAACATCCCCATGCTCCCAATTTACTCAGGAGATCGTCTTTTTCTATTTCCCTCAACTTGCTTCTTGTTGGTATTTTGTCACAGTAAGCGACAGCCACACCCTCCCACCTGACACTCCATCAAGTTAGAGACTCACAACTGTTATTAAGCAGAGCTTAATTTTCTTCAAATAATAAGTTCACATTGACCGAGCAGTGTGAGCTGCTTTGAACGAAGCAGCTGAGGTTTTCAGAGTAGAGATGGGTTTCCAGTCACAGTAGAGGTGTGCTTCTGGTGGTCTGAATACTTGGCACAGCAATTCTCAGCATTATGGAAACTCTGTCTTCCTCATGATTGACAGCTCAGTTAGCATCACAGTGTTTGATCCAGCTGAACTACATTTTTGAAGGCTTGATAGAATTTGTTAACACTTTTGTTTTAAGCAATTCACGAGCTTTCGTTCACTATCCACAGAGTTCCCATGTTTATGAATTATGCTTCAAGGTCATACCAGCCAGATCTACAGACGGGTAGCATGAAGACTGGCTTGACTTATTTGGTGTCATAGGCTGCCCTCCGCCCACCTGGTGTAACCACTGTGGAATATGGCTGACTGAAAAACACCTTTGGAATTGGAGCAATGAACAGGAACGGATGGACACTCTGCTTGCTGGCAAATGATGCTTCATTATGCAGGAGGCCTGCATTTGTGCTTGCCGAGAAGAAGAATTTGACAAGCTAATTAATTTGTCTTTTCCCTTTCCCAAGTGTTTCTACTGTGTCCCCTCAGCTCTAAAGAAGAGTGGCTATTTCTGGTGCTGGCATCAGTACAGTCCCAAACCTTTCCACGATTCACATCTTTCATGCCAAGGGCATGACCAGGGATGTGGAACAAGGACTCTGGGAGACAATGAGGTATTATCACGTCAGGGAAGCCGGGACTGTGGCTGCAATAGGGCCGCTCTGACCCCACAGCGCCTGAGCAGAGGCTCGTGATGGGAGACCTCAGGACAGGTGGTGTTTTACAACTGGTCCAGCTGCATTTTGTTTGTTTGCTTTTTGAGCAGCTAGAAGCCAGCATAGTGTGTCTTAAGTAAATGAGGGAAGGAAGAGAAGAAAGGAGGAAAAGGGAAAGAAGGGAGGCAGAGGCAGGAGGACCTCTGTGAGTTCCAGAACTGCCGGGGCTACACAGAGAACTCCTGCCTCAGAAAGGGGGCAAGGAGGATGAAGAGGAGCGAGGGAGGCCCTTTGAAGAGGAGCGAGGGCTGCGTCCACTTTGAAGGCAGACAGGTGCATCAGCAGCTACGGTGGAGACTGGAGAAGTGTTCTGAATTGTCTGTGAGTAGAAAGAAATGCCAAAGTCTTTTGTGGAGGAGACCCTTGCCTGAAAGGCTTGCTCACAAGGTGGGGAAATACAGGCTCAAACAGTGCACAGCTCAGCCTGGCTTCTCACGGTAACATTCATGTTGTTCAGTTGGAATACTTGTTAGCTTCCATCTTTAGTTAACAATTTGAAGATTTGCTTCTAAAACCTCAATGCTTCCTTTGCAACCCAAACCAGAACTATCTGAAAATGACGAGAAAACAGGGCTATCCTTAGCTATTTGCGAACCAGCTGAAAGAGGGGAATTTCCCAACCTTTCTGAAATGGGGAAACAGCACCTGAGTTATAACTGTGCACACAGCCAGCCGCCCCAGGCTGGGGCTCCTCTTAGGCTCCAAGTGCTCTGGGAGCCTCAAAGCTGACATGGTCCCTCCATATGGGAGGTTAGATACAGAGGACAGAGGGGAAGCGACCCCAAGGAAATAAATGAGGGTAAAATAGACCAAATGGAGGAGCCAGTGACCTTAGCCATCACCCTCCCAGAATAAAGCAAATGCGGATTCCTGTCCAACTCAGGAAAGGTCCAAGTGTCTGCAGCAATACCTAGGAAAATGTTATCCACAGAAAGGGCTGTCAGTGGCATTGGTAGCACATGTGTTTGGGGCAGAGAAGAAAGAGGCAACCAGCATCCAAGATACCCACATCTTTGCCATTGAGCTCACCACAGCCATCCTTTGTGAGTGCCCAGGAAGAGGACACACAGTTACACCTGGCAATCCATGCAAAGACAACTTTGATGATGGATCTCACCCAGAAAGAAAACCAATGGGGAAACTCTTGAAGCTGACTTACTTTTAGGCCAGGTGACCTGTTTAGAACATAACTGGACAGAATGTTCTAACCACAGAAGGTTAAATTTTTTCACCAAGCCCACACACATTAATCTCCATTATAGATTTGAAGACTGGCTACAGAGTAGTTCAGTAAATTTTAAAGGTTTGGAAATCATATAGTACTAATCATAATGCTATCAAAAGTAAGACAAACTATTTAAAAATAAGATGATTGTTTAAAATGCATAGAATCTAGGTGTTGTGCTCAAGCAAGAGGTCAACGAACAAAATTAAAAGTTAGGAAATGCCTTGAAATAAGCAAAACAGCCACATATGATGTATAAAACTTCAGGGTTTCAGGAATAGAAAAGGTGGGGAAGGCTAAGGAAGAAGCTGATGGCAGTAAACACAGGAGAGAAAGTAAGATTCTGGGTAAACAGCCTAATACTGCATCTCGAGGGCTGAGAAAGAGGAGCAATCTACGCCCACAGTTAATAGAGAGAAGAGCGTACCTAAAAACAGCAGAAATAACAAAACAGAGAGTTGGGGAGAAAGAGAAAGGATGAACAAATGGGAGGGATTTTTTTTTTGAAGATAGAATCTTTAAAGTTTCAGAGAGATGCTTTAGCAGGGGAAATAGAAGACTCAAATCAGAATTAAAAGGAGTTATTGCCACTCTACACAGAAACACTGTGGGCCGTGAGACTACAGTAACAATCACAGGAATCATCTATAGGTACAAAGGAAAAAGGAAAAGAAAAGATATCTAACAATTGTTGGCAACCTTTATAATTAATTTTTAAATAAATAGATACTCCTAAATTAACAAGAAAGACCTGACATCTACACAGCAAAAAAGCAAACAGAACAAGCCCAGATACTAACCATGAAAAGTCAAGGTTTGGAAGGAAATAAAATCAAAACATTTGTCACCAACTGACTCTCTTCAGGCTGCAATACCTCTCTCCATCCGACACCTCCTGTGGTAGAACCCACTCCTCTTCCTGCACCTACTGGGCACAGAGGCACACAGTAGGACCCCACAGGATCTGTATCTTCTTGGGTCAAAAATACCCAGCCTTGGAAGTGATGGTGCAGCCCTTCTTAATTAAGGCTGGCCCTGTAACAAACTGCTCAGTGTCATCGTCACAGACCACAAGGAGCTGCAGGAGACAAACGACCTGGCTCCCACCTGGTATCAAAAAGAAGGGCATTTCGCTAATCAGGCAGAGATGCCTGCTGTGGATTCTCTAGTCAAGCAATAAGCATCAAATAAGCATCCCACAGGCCAGGTTGTTGCGGTGCTTGTTTTGAGATCTTCATGGCTCATCCTCCCTGTCAGTCACGTCGGGAGTCCAGCAGGAAGCCCAGAGTGCCTTTCCCACATCCTTTCCTCAGCTTGAGCCCATCTCTGAGGATATGATCTCTGATAGTGACTCAATAAACACACAAAGAAGAAAGGGAGATGGAAACAGGCAGATATTAGGGTTGGGGGGAAGCAAGCCCCCAGCTGAATGCCAGCTGGCTCCGGAGTATTCTCAAGCTGAAATCTTCTCCGACAATTGTTGCCAGGATCCTGAGTGTCTAGCACTAGTGGGACCCATGCTAAATAACCCTTCGTCAGCGCACTCCTCAGGAGGCCTGTGGCAGTGCAGGATCCAGCACTACACACACACACCCTGGGTCACAGGGTGGGCATGGTGGGAGCCACAAAAGGCTTCACCGCTCTGCAGACGAGGGCTCAGAAAAGACCCGTGGACACATACAGGTGCCCTGCAGCCTCCTCTTTGCTGCCTGACTCACCTCCCAATATCTTAAGGGACACATGGACTCTACCCTGCTTATCTAGCCCGTGCACTTACCCTGATCCATATGCCCCCACGGATACTCACAGTCCTCCCTCTTTTCTGCCACCCAGAGCTGCCCAGCCTGCTTTCCATGATGCACTGACAGAGCATCGGAAGGAGGCTCCCATCTAGACAGCCCAGGGCCCATCCTCAGATCTCATCAGAACAGAGATAATGTGAACATATTAATGAAATCATGCCTAGGTGTGGATCAGATTTCCACTGAAGGATGCTTCAGGCTGTGTGCTAATGAATGCTCCTCTCAGGCTCTGTGGGACCTGGTTCACTCTCTCCTCAGCCAGGCTCCACTGGAAAGTTCCAGGACCTTCCACCCTTGCGTGACAGTCTGTAGAGCCTTGGAAATGCCCTACTCTTCCCTGGCTGCCACAAGGATTAGTTTGCTGTACAGTTCCTGTATCCGGTAGCTTTAGCCACTTCTGCCTTCAAATCACTAGGTTTTTACCTTTGACCATTTCTCTTGTTTATAAGTGACCTTGCTGTCCTTGGAAGAGAGGGTATCTATCTGTCTGTGTGTCTATCTCACTGTCTATCATCTATCTGCCTATCATTTATATCTATCATCTATCTATGTATCTCTAATGAAAAGTTATTATAATAAATGGAAAAATAATTTAGGGCCACTAAATATATATCACTGATGTGACAGAGTAGATACTTTAGATCTCTGCCATTGCTCCTAAGAACCAACATCTTGGGCACAGGGTTACGGATGGCTAGCCATTCTGCATCCTCAGGAAAGTGGCCCATAAACGGGAGGTTGTTGTCAAACGTGCTATATCCTCTATTGTCTCCTTCTTGTTCTACATTCCCAAGGATCTGATGAGAAGACAGGGTGAGAGAGAGTCCTCTGTGGGGATTTAGCTCCTCTGTGCTGGAGCCTAGACTCCTCTCTCACCTCCCTAGGTCATGCATGGGATGATTCTTTCCTGTGGCTTTAGTTTGGCAGCTCTCAGCCGAGATCTTTCCAGATTCCAGGCGGAGCTTTCCAGAACCAAGCTGCCGCCACCACGAAGAATTGCTTAAGTAAACCTTGCCTGAGTCAAGGCCACATGCCCTATCAGACTTAGCAGTCAGCAAGGGGAACTGGAAGGAAGTGGCTGCGAGGAGCCTTGGGGTTAGGAAAGGAAAATCTTGTCTAGAAATCATCATGGGCTGGGTCCTCCTTTGCTGTGCGTGGTTCCTTTGGTCATAGTCTCCTCAAGTCTCCGGTTACCCAAAATAGATCTTCCATAGTCAGATTGGTGGAAAGTCCATTTCTTCCTCAAACACCGGTGACTGGGGCAGGGGAGGGGGCAGGATCTCCAAATATTGGAGATTACAGGCAGCGCAAACAATCTCTGGTGCCACTTACCATCAGGTGACCTGCAGACATAGATCCCACTATAGAATGACAGACAGACTAGGGAGACGGCTCAGTGAGTAAAGACATAAGCTGACCCTCAGAGCTCACAAGAGAAAGGAAGCTGTGGTGACACACTCTTTTAAGCCCAGAGCTGAGGAGAAGCCAGCCTAGCCCAACTGGCAAGTTAAGGCATTGTTAAGACTATGCCTAAGGAACAAGGTAGGTGGCACCAAGGAATCGCCAGAAGGGGACCTGTATCCTCCATGTGTGCGCATGTACGCACACACAAGAAATGAAGGAAAGAGAACTCTTGGAAAACAGCATGAGACTCCCTCCCTGCTGCTTTCTACTTTAGACTTAAGATCCATCCTTGATGAGGCACATCCCAAACACGGACAATTCGGTGAGACTGGCACACGTGTGATGTCATCACCACTGTCCGCAAAGCCAAGTTTCCTCTCCCCCTTGTGTCTCTTTCTGCTCTGTCACACCCCCCAACACACCCTGACCATAACCTCTATCCTCTTTGAGCAAATGCTAAAAATGCTGATCTGATTTTTCTCCATAGACTGGGAATGGGGTGGGTATTTTATATAATTTTGTGCAGGCATGCTGTCTGAATGTCCTCACGGGGCTCACATATTTGGGATTCCTCCATGTGGTCACGACGTCAGTGGTTCCCTGGTGCCTGCAGAATGGTCCTCCACTAGGGGCATACCACAAGATGCTTCTCCACATATGTCACTACTCAATTATGGGTAGAACAGTAGGCTGTTCCTGAACCTGGGATGTTAAAATTTAACCAGCTCAAAACATTGTGTGTGTGTGTGCCCTTGTGTGCACATGTATTTATACTTCCTTTATCTAAGGTCAAAAAAAAAAAAAACCCACCATATCTTAGTAAATATTCTGTGTGCATTTCAAATGCTGTAATGTTGGGTCAGGTTGAGTGCTGATATTGGGATCTTCTAAATCCCCACCGAGCTTCTCTCTGCTTTGCTTCTGCATTGTGGAGACAAGTATTAAACTCTCTGGACATCTTCTGATTCCCCCAGCTCCCCTGCGTCACTGCCAGTCCTTCCGTTTATGAAGTTCTTGGTATAGTGTACTTTTAGGCTATTGCTCTCTGCTGGTGGGCAGCTCTCATCATCGTGATGCCCTTGTATAGCCAGCAAGGATTTTCTGACTGGCCTGTTGGGGCTTCACATTGTCTCCTCAAGCCATGGGGACTATCGGGAAGGTCACAGACAATGCCTGTGAGAGCACCACTGCCTGGAGCACTCACCTATGCAGAAATGCAAGTGTAGACATCCCTTTGTGTCTACAGACTCAGGGTACACGCACAGTGTTAGGAAAGCAACCAGCCATGGGGTTATTTTATGGCATATGCTGGAAGAATTTTCTGGAGGGTGCCTTTTTCACTTTAGAGTGTATCTGTTGACATCTCATTGTAGCATTGCCATGGAGTAATCTAGAAGATTCAAAGTTCCAGGTGAGTGGCGCCTGTCACTGCTGCTCCTCCAGTTAAAGGTGACTCAGAGGTCATGGGGGGAAGGGGGAAGCGGGCAGCCAGCTCAGGTTTCCCCTCCCCACAGATGTGAACCCAGCACAGGCTGCCCTCCACACAGATGTGAGCCCAGCACAGGCTGCCCTCCACACAGATGTGAACCCAGCACAGGCTGCCCTCCCCTCCCCACACACAGATGTGAGCCCAGCACAGGCTGCCCTCCACACAGATGTGAACCCAGCACAGGCTGCCCTCCCCTCCCCACACACAGATGTGAGCCCAGCACAGGCTGCCCTCCCCTCCCCACACACAGATGTGAGCCCAGCACAGGCTGCCCTCCCCTCCCCACAGATGTGAGCCCAGCACAGGCTGCCCTCCACACAGATGTGAACCCAGCACAGGCTGCCCTCCACACAGATGTGAACCCAGCACAGGCTGCCCTCCACACACAGATGTGAACCCAGCACAGGCTGCCCTTCACACAGATGTGAGCCCAGCACAGGCTGCCCTCCCCACAGATGTGAACCCAGCACAGGTTGCCCTCCCCCACACAGATGTGAACCCAGCACATGCTGCCCTCCACACAGATGTGAGCTCTTAGCTGTGTCAGCCTCAAAGTCTCTAAGCTTCACTCCAATAACAATTTTCTTAGCCTGTAACTCTGTCTTCAAATATTTGTCATTTCCTTGTGCTAAGACATTCTAAACCACTTTCAGCCTGTGGAGATGCTCAGGATATATGCAGATGCCAACCTTGGCGTCATGACCTTCCTTAGAGTCTTTCCTCTTCTTCTGCTCCCATCCTCCAGCAGTGTCACCATTAATACAATCACATGCACATGTGTGTTTGTGCATACACAAACCCATATACACAGACACACACAAATATACTACACAGATACATACACATTCACAAACAGACACACAAAGATGCACAAACATTTACACAGAGAGACACATTCACACACAGAGACACACACAGATACACAAAGACACACATTCACACACATAGATACACACATTCACTCACAAACATACAGATACACACACATTCACACAGAGACACATTCACACACAGATATACACACATACACACAGAGATACACAATATTCACACACAGAGACATAGACACCCATATTCACACACATACACAAATTCACACACAGATAACCACACTGATACACACACACATTCACAGAGACACACACACAGATACATACACATTCACACAGAGAGACACATGACGTAGATACATATAGATACACACACACACACACTAGAAGCCACCATACACAGCAGAAACTTATTCTTGGGTCCTTGAAGTCTCCTTGCCAAGCTCCCCTGTGATGCTCATCCTTTGGCGCACAGCCCATCCCACACCACCCCTGCTTGCCACCTGCTCTACAGTCCCTTGGACATCCTGGCTTAGAGAATCTTTTCCAGTATTTTATTTACCTCAAATATATATTCAGCTTTTCCCTTAAACCATGGGAGACTTCCTCCACAGCAGAAGCCAAGGTGTTTAGTCCTGTTTAGACTTAAAACAGAGCATTTGCTCCCAGCATGAACTCCAGGACCTTGGGTGGAGGAGGTCCTGCTGCTGTGTGTGCTCCTGCATGGAGGAGATCCTGCTGCTGTGTGTGCTCCTGCACGGAGGAGATCCTGCTGCTGTGTTTGCTCCTGCATGGAGGAGATCCTGCTGCTGTGTGTGCTCCTGCATGGAGGAGAATCTGCTGCTGTGCGTGCTCCTGCATGGAGGAGATCCTGCTGCTGTGTGTGCTCCTGCATGGAGGAGATCCTGCTGCTGTGTATGCTCCTGCATGGAGGAGATCCTGCTGCTGTGTGTGCTCCTGCAGGAGCTCATCTACCCTGCTTGTAAATAAAACAGATCTTATTGGATTCGCCACCCTGAAGTCTCAGTCCATGATGATTATAGGATGCAAGTTGGTGGCCTTCCCATACTTGCTAATCTGTAGCCCACCCTTGCAGGTGCCCAGGCACTGACCAGGTATCCACTGAACCCTTCTATTTCCTATGAGGGGTTCCTGTTACATGCACTTACAGGCAGAGCGACCTTTGGGTGTGCGTGCTCACAGTTATCTCTCCTTAACTCTGCTGGGAGGGGAGGCTTATCTTCCCTCTTGGGAATAGTATTATTTCTGGGAAAGGAGCTGGATTCTTGGCAGCCTGGAACAGGGCAGACCGTTGCCCTATAAATGAAGTCTATCTTCCCTGCCACACTGAACACGCATGTCCAAAGGCTGTGTGCCCTGGAGTTGCAGCAATGTCCAACCCAGAGAACTGTACTTCATAAGTCACTAGGTCCTGGATCTCATTCACCTCTTCAGAACCTTGGAGTTATTCAATAACACGTAGCATGATAACATATCTGTGCTCAACTAGAGACTATAAAGAAATGAGAAACAAGTAAAAGGATTTGTTCAGGAACTAAAGTAAGCAGAGATGCCAGACATCCAAAGGCAAAGCAATAAGCAAGGGTGAGTGTGCACACGCTCATGCAAGGGGCCAGCACCAGGAGCCATTGTCAGTCACTCTCCATGTTGTATTTCGAGGCAAGGTTTCTCACTACACCTAGAACTTGACCATTGGTCAGCCAGCCAAAGAGATTTGCTTCCATGTCTCCGGTGCAGGGACAGGGCGCCTGCTGCTGAGTCCAGCTTCTCACATGAGTGCTGGGGACTCTAACCCAGGTTCTCATGCTTGTACAGTGGGCACATTACCTTCTACGCTCTACGTCTGACTTCTAGGCATGTTTGGGGGTAGACAAAGAGGATGACTCTTTGTATTAGAGATTTCTACCCTGGCTACTCTTACCATCTTCCTCTTCCAAAGACAAGGGGAAATAAAGAAGGATTAGTTAGTTCCTCCAGGTATGCCCCAATCAATGAACGACATCATGGACATCTGTGCTGTCCAACAGTAAGAAATATCCATTACTCAACACCTTTAGAAACTCTTGAAAACCCACTGGTTTTGTTTACATGGACAGTTTTTAGCTTGAAGAGGTCTTCTTGGTCCTTTAGGCACCATCGGCCTTACAAACGGTCTCCCAAACATGGCTTCTGGGTCTATAGACTCCCGCATCATTCAGGACCTATTGCCTCTTCTTAATGTGCAAGAGAAATGCAAAGCAACATGGGTTCACTCAAAACGGATACATGTACTTTCTAAGTTGGCATTTAAATCCCAATCAGATGCCCAAAGAGGTTCCATGGGAGATGTGGTGATGTCACCCTAATGTCTCAAAATACTGACATTTTTTTCTTCTTGTATGGTCCACTTTCTTGCCATATTGAGTTCCATCTTCCAGCAAGTAAGCAAGACCACTGGGTATATTATTTTTGCAAACTCATAAAGATGCAGACATCACAAGATCACTGCAGCATTGTTTATCATAATTATTACTCCAAAAAGCTGAGAACTCATTTTGGGGGTCTGCTACATTAAGGGTGCATTTTTCTTCCCTTTTTGTATTTGAGAATTGGCGGAAGCTGCTTCACGCTGAAGCTCCATAACTCTGGACAAAGGCTTCGAGGCATTGAATCACTTTTGCAATCTCAGCCTTTGAATTACTAGAAAGCCAAGAGCATGGAAGACTGAAGTGGTCACCGAGCTAGCTTTGCCCCTTGCTGCCAGTAGCGAGTTAACATCTGTGTCTCTGGGGACTGTAAGGAACTATAAACAGGAGCCTTCTGCCCTCACACAGGGGGTTTATGGTTTCCTTCAGATTTCACTCTTCCCAATAGCTTTCTTATTCAAGAGAACAGATTTCTTAGAGGCACATACCCAGCAGGCTGGCTACATCCAGTCCTGTTTGGGGACCCTCAGATGACATTCCTGTTGGCTCAGGACCCACACAGTTGTAAGAAGTGGGTACCAACACCACCCTCTGCGACCATTTCCCCCAGGAGTGCTGACCCACGCCAAGAAGTGACCAGGAACATTGTAGGACTGGGAGGGAGATATTGCCGCTGCAGACCCTGGGGAAGCTGCAGACTCTGGGGAAATGGCTGTTCTTGCCTCTTGGGTGATGGGGTCTGCACTGCGTCCACACATCAGGATGCTAGCCAGGACCCTTCTAGCTTCAGCTTCCAACTTAGCACCCAGCCCACACACTTGCCTTTGCTGGCCTCTGCCTCCTGCCCTCTATGGCTCCCTCCTCAGAGATTAATAGGGCAGCTTCCTGCACTTCTAACTGTACAAAGACAGGGGGCACAGGAAGGCCAGGGCCCCTCCCCTCACTGCCCCTCTCTGCACAGCACCAAGGGAGCAAAGCCTAAGATTATTTAAGCAAGAAAGGAGAAAAGGACCCAACTGCTGGCAGGTGACACAGTACCTGCAGAGCACCCATCTGATGGTGTCCCGGGCTCCTATGGCCTTGGGTGAGCTGACTCAGTGAGGAGGAACTGCGGGCCCTACCCTGTGACCTTGTGATCTACCCTGGAGTTGGAACCTGAGCTTTGGCCCATGTTAGGCAACAAAGAAAAGTGAAAAACAAAAAATCCGTGACTAAGGCTTTGAGCTCTTGCTGCCCTGATGCAACAACCCAATGGCGGAAGTGAAGCGGCATAGTAAAGCCAGCAGCCCTCCCTGTCATCTTATGATCCCCTCCTCCCCTCCCCTCCCCTCCTTCCTCTCCCCATCTTACCCTCCCTTTCCCCTCCCTGTACCCCTCCCCTCCCCTCCCTGGATTACCCTCCCGTTCCCTACTCTAGCTGGAAGGCACCTCAGTGCTTCTGACAGGGAGCACTGGTCCAACTCCCAAAAGGAAGGGACTAGAACTAGGGTTTCCGATCCCTTGCCACTAGTATCTAACAAGACCCTAAAGAGCAGTGTCCCCAACTCCTCTGAAGACAAGAATTCACTGTGCACCTGCCCTTGGGGTAGCTTGGGGATCCAACAGAGAAGAGCTTGCCGAACACAGAGCATAAGCCATACCCTGCTCCTGTCCACCTCTGGGCTCCCTCCAGGTCCTTCCTTGTCCCCTGCTCTCTTCTCTGTCCCCTCCTCCTCCCTCTACTCATCTTCTCCCTTTCATTGCATGCAGGTCCCAGCTCGGGTTTTCTTGGCTTATCTCTCTCTCTCCCTCTTTTTATTTTCTGTTCCAATTTTCTTATTCCTTCCTGTGTTCACTACATAAGGAAATTAAAGAAAAGTAAACAAAAGAGCCAAGATTGAGACAAGTTCATCTCAATCAGAAACCATTTTAACTATCGCCATAATTTGACTTACTAAGGAGTGACAGGCAAGGCTCTGCTTCTTAGGTAACAGACACTAACAGAATTACATATAATTATGCATTAGATGTAATTATATAGAAAACTATATATAATTTTCTACCAAAGATCTTCAGTGAAGAACAAAAATAAGCTTCTCCTAAGATAAACACACACACACACAGAAGAGCCAGAAGGGAATAAAATGGAAGCAGAGAGCAGGAGGGAAGGGAGAGGCAGAGGCAGCCTCTGGAATGTGTCAGCTTGGATACACACTTCAAAGCAAATGGTTCTGCCACTGAGTCACAGGCCCAGCCCTGTTTTCTTGAGATGGAGTCTCACTGTATAGAGCGAGCTGGCCTCCAGCTCCAGATTCTCCCGCCTCAACCTGTTGAGCGCTACAACTGCAGACCACATCAACACACCAGGCCACTACTCAGACATTCCGTATATAGGGACTTGAGAGATAGCTCAGCGGGTAAGAGCTTGGCAAGCATGAAGACCCGAGTTCAAGTCCTGGCACTCATGTAAAACCTGGGCACGGCTGTATGGGCAGGGAGCCATGGACACAGGCCGATCCCAAGAGCTTGCTAGCCAGCCAGCCTAGCCTATTTGTGCATAAATGAAACGGGGAGTCTAATCCACTACATCTGGCAAAGATGTGAAGCCAGAGAGAGCAATAGAAAGTATCCCATATCAATTAGATTGCATATGTTATGCAAAGCAGGAAGTTGGCAGGACCCTGTCTTGTCTAATTGTATTTTTCATCAGCCCCTTATGCAGTGGCCTCATGGGCTAGTGGTGAATAAACAGGTCTATTTATGAAAAATCTGTTCCTAGTCCCGTCCTGTGGCCTCTATGACATTTTTGCGGTCCAACAATTTGCACTGTAGACACACAAATATAGGGAATTAGGAGGATGCCAGAGCTCATACATAAGGGGGAATTAATGAAGAGGAGTGGGGTACTCGAGCCATGCTTTCTAGTAATCCTTTCAAATCTGTATTTCTTCCAGAAGACTTTTTATTTCAAAACTCATTTTAAAAGTCAATGATCAGCAAGCATGCAGAGACGTGAGCGGGTTTCTGCTTTGTATTTCATTTGACATACTTCCAAATTGCTGTCTGGTTGTTTGCTGCTTCCACGAGGGTGGGGGCACCGAGAGCTAAATGTGCTGGACTCTGAACTACAGACGTTTTCCTGCATCTTAGGTATACCTGAACCTGGAGCACGTCTGTTCTCCCCATAGCCCTGCAGAAGCAGCGTGCCGAGCTCCACCACGGCATGAGACTTCTACAAGGCTGGAATCCCCCTGCCCCGACACTTCTGCTAGAGATGGCTCCTAGGTACAAGTGTTTCACAGGCCCACAGCCCTACCTTGGCTCTCTGGGACCTCTAGGCATGGCCTAGTATGCACGTTCTTCTGTGACACCCTTTCCGTTGTCCCTTTCCTGGGGGAAAACCCTCACCTGTCTGGATACTCTGTGGCTATGCCTGGATCAGCTCCCACCTGTCTGCCTCCCCTTTCTTTCTCTTGATCCTCTAGGGTAAAGAGAATCAGTTGGAAGCTGGCAAGGTGACCCTTTTATAAGGATATGTTCTAAGGTAGCGCATGGCCTCTCCCTGGCCAGGGTTAACTGCTGGTACAGCATAGAACGCCTGGGTGCTTGTCCTCACCATTCATTACACAGTCTTTATCTTCGTGCGTATCCTGGAACAATACTCTTAAATAAATACTCTCGGGGGCATTTTTTCCTCTGTGGTTATTTACTTTGTGTTTCCATGATCTCAATGGGACACAGAAATGGAGGAGACAGAAGGCTTAGCAAACAAGCCTTTGCCTCTGTCTACGCACAAGGGGACAACTGTGAGGGACAGTGTTTTGTTTTCCAAGGGAGGCACGTCACGAATGTGACACAGCCCATGTGTGTGAGCACAGAGTGACTTAGAAGTTTCCGTTCGACCCAGAATTCCAGATAAGCCTATACCGGGTGAGCAGAGGCAACCTCAGCTTAGAAACAGGAGGCCTGTGTCACTGCCCAGCCTCTGCCCCATGAGCCTTGGGACCTTGGGCATGCCCTTGAACTCTCTAGGCTCTAGAGTTCCCTGTGCAATCAAAGACTCCAGGGTTTTACGCCTGATGTTTTGAATGGTTCTGCATTTATAATGAGATTCTGTGTCCTGAACGTAAAAGTCTGAAAAACAAAAAGATGAAAATTATAGAAAGCATCACTAAGCAGCCTAGTTTGAAAATCACAGCTCTTTGTCCCCCCTGGGTCACCATTCCCCACCAGAGTCACGGGGCAATTGGCAGATTTGTTTACACCTGGGGATAGCCAAGCTTACTTGGAGAGATTATGGAGTTCACAAATAAAAAGGCAGCAGCCAGGGACGGCCGTCTGCTATCCCCACTTGCCAGTGAGAACCCGACTGCCGGTCTTCACCACCTCTCCTCCGCTCGTCCTTGTTGGCGAGAAGCACAAAGGTCCACTCACAGCCAGCCAGATTCCCATGAGACGCTGCCAAGAGGAGCCATGGAGGAGGAAGAGGAAATCAAGCTCCCCGGGGCCATTGTGTTTATTAGTACTGAAGGTAGACTGGCCCATTCTTGCCATAGGACAGCAGGTGTGTTCTTGCATGACACTCAGGATGATGGGACATGTTTCAGGGGCCTAGGAGAAAGTGAACCTATTTCTTCATTTGGTTTATAAAAAGCCGGCAGCATCCAGGTGGTACATCAATGATACTGTCTGTCTTCCATTTTCCTAGACTGCCCTGTGACAGAGGTAAGTTAGGGGAGTTCCCATGTAGCCAGGTACAACTGGTCTCCTCTAAACCTGAAGGAACCCAGGGTGTATGCCCAAGGACTCCATGCTGTTCCTTCACACCTACACACACACAGATCATGGGACCGGGCACCCTTATACCACACAAACATGAGAACTTTGGGATCGCTGCAACGGCAGCTCAGCCACCCGACAGAACAAGACTTCTCTGTCATTATCCTTTCCTTGCACCAGAGGGTCTCAGGAATCATCATTTAAACCTTTACTGTCTGTTAAAGCTGAGTGCAAGGCACTGCAATGGCACACACCTGTGGTCCCTGCACCCTGGGGTCTGAGGCACTGCAGTGGCACACACCTGTGGTCCCTGCACCCTGGGGTCTGAGGCACTGCAGTGGTACACACCTGTGGTCCCTGCATGGAGTCTGAGACAGTGCAGTGGCACATGCCTATAGTCCCTGTACCCTATAGGCCGAGGCAGAAGGATCCAAGGGCTAATGCCAGGAAAAGTCTGCGTCAATAACTTTTGGAGACTCTCTGAGCCGAGAGGGCAGCATGTGTCCAGTCTAGAATTCCGATCTTTAGTCCTGGGGATAAGGGCAATTTAGGGTCCATTTGACTTTCAAAAGGAATTTATTATGTGGATCTTTGTATACGGGTGTGTGTACAGGTATGTGTACATGCTTTGGCGGATGTATGTACTGGTATGTGTACATTTGTGTATCTTCATGTACAAGCGTGGCTACACATGTGTACATGTGTGTACAGGTGTGTACAGGTGTGTGTAGGTCAGAGGTCAGCTTCAAATACCATCCTTGGAAGCTATTGTTTTCTGAGACAGCCTCTCATGGAGGACCTGAGGTTCACTGATTAGACAATTGGCTGGCCCATGAGTTTACGGGACCTGCCAGTCTCTGCTTCCTCAGCGCTAGATTGTAAGTCTGTGCCACCACATCTGACTTTTTAATGTGCATTTTGGAACATGAAGGTGGGTCCTTATTCTTGCTTAGCTTCACTGACAGCTGACTTCCCAGCTTCAAGTACTGTGACCTCAGTTTAGTGCGTGTGGTCAGTTCTTGGGCAGCATGATAACGTTGCCCAAAGCAAAAGGCAACGAACGCACACCACCTTTCAGGAGGGGTCGAGTCAAAATAGATTTAGTGACAGTAGCCTTTTCAGGGAAGATTTGGGGGCTTCCAAAGCTCATCCCTCTGTAATGACCACGCCTTTCATTTAATGACACTGCTGAGCTACTTTACGGCACGTATCATAGAAACGGCACCTGTAACTCCCCCTTCACCCCACCCCATGACCATGATTACAGCAAAAACAGGTAAAATTCACACCCAAGGAGAGTGTATTCCTGTAAAACCTGACCATTGGGTGCAGGTGTTTACGCCACTGGATTAAGAAAAGGCTTCATAAGGCGCCCCTTCTGAGTGGACCTATGAGGAGTCTCCAGAGGAGATGGGTCAGTGAGTCAGTGGGCAGAGTGGAAGACAGTCTTCGTCAGAGTGGGTGGACAGCACTGGAAGTGTCTCAGCTAAGCTGTCTATCGCTTTGATGACACACCATGATCAAAGGCAAGTTGCGGAGGAAGGAGTTTATTTGGCTTACACTTCAGCATTGCTGTTCATTGCTGAAGGAAGTCAAACAGGGCAGGATCCTGGAAGCAGGCGCCGAGCAGAGACCATGGAGGGGAGCTGCACGCTGGCTTTTCCCTGGCTTGCTCAGCCTGCTTTCTTATAGAACCCCGTCCAGAAGCCCAGGGAGGGCACCACCCACAAAGGGCTAGGCCCTCCCCTATTGATCACCCCTATTGATCACTAATTGAGAAAACTCCTTACGGCTGGACCTCATGGAGGCGTTTCCTCAACTGAGGCTCCTTCCTCCCTGACGGCTCTAGCTGTGTCAAGTTAGCACACAAAACCAGCCAGCACAACTGGCCCGCTGTCAAATGGATACTCAAGCACATCACTGTTAAGCCACAATCCTTCCTTTCTTATTCATACCCAAGATTTCACATTAAAGTCATATTTTTTTTGATTTTTTTTGAGACAGAATTTCTCTGTAGCTTTGGAGCCTGTCCTGGAACTAGCTCTTATAGACCAGGCTGACCTTGAACTCAGATCTGCCTGCCTCTGCCTCCCGAGTGCTGTGATTAAAGGCGTGTTCCACCACCGCCCATCTTAAAGTCAAAAATAACTTTAAAAGTCCCACAGTCTTTTCAAATTTAAACACATTAAAATTTCAATCTGTTTAAAATATCTAATCTGTTTTAAAAGTCCAAGTCTTTCAGCTGTGGGCTCCATTAAAAATCAAAGTTAAATTAATTTTCTCTCCTCAAGAGAGAAGAACCAAGGCACTGTCACAATCTGAACCAAGCAAAATCAAACTCCAACAGTGTAAATAACTCAATGTTCATTTATCTGAGATTTACTCACGATCTTCTGGGCCCCTCCAGTGGGCTCGGGTCACTTCTACAGCCCTGCCCTCTGCAGCGCACACAGCTTGTCTTCCAGGCTCCGGCTGGCTCCACTCCACGGCCGCTGCTGTCCTTGGTGGTCATCCCATGGTACTGGCGCCTCCAAAACGCTGGGGTCTCTGCTGCAACAGGGCTGCACTTTCACCAATAACCTCTTTAGACTCCTCATGGTGCCAAGGTTCAGCTTCTTTACATGACCCCTTCAGTCCTGGGCCTTCAACTACCAGGGAGGCCGCATCTTCACCAATGGCCTCTCCTGACCCCTCACAGTGCCAAGCCCCAGCTGCTCCCCATGATCCCTTCATGACTTCAAAACCAGTACCATGTAGGGAACACTTACACATTACCAAGTCCGGCTACCAGGACAAGGTACAGCCTTGGCTGCCTCTGGAACACAGTTCCTCTGTGCTCTCAGAAAACGCGTCCCAGAAGACTTCACCTCAGTGATGCTGGTCTCTTCTTAATCACCACTAATTTCTTAGCTCTGGCTGAGCAGCATCCATTGCCCCAGCAAAGTGAAATTCTGCTTCTGTGGTTCTGGTGTCTTGTTAATCACAGCTGATTCTTTAGCCCCAGCTAGCCAGAACCACAGAATCTTAATTCAAATTAACCAATGGCTCTGGTAGAGTCTTTAAACTTTCCTCTGAAACTCTGCAAGGAAGGCCTCCATCTTCTGAACTGCTCTCAACCTTATCTTCCAAATCCCTACAGAATTCTTAACACCCAATGGTTCTTGGAGTCCAACCTTCCCAATTCCTTCCACAATCCTCTTCAAACCACAGTCAGGTCTGTCACAGCAATACCCCACTACATTGGTACCAATTTGTCTTGGTTAGGGTTTCTAATGTTGGGATGAAACACCATGACCAAAAAGCAAGCTCGGGAGGAAAGGATTTATTTGACTTACACTTCAACATTGCTTTGAAGGAAGTCAGGACAGGAGTTCACACAGGATAGGAACCTGGAGGCAGGAGCTGACGCAGAAGCCATGGAGAGGCGCTGCTTACTGGCCTGCTTCCCATGGCTTGATCAGCCCACCTTCTTATAGAACCCAGGACCAGCCGCCCAGGGATGGCACTGCCCACCATGCTCTGGGCCCTCCCCCATCAATCACTAATTGAGAAAATGCCTTACAGCTGCATCTCATGGACACATTGCCTCAGCTGAGGCTCCTTCCTCTCTGATGACTCTAGCTTGTGTCCAGTTGACACACAAAACTAACCAGTACAGGAGGGTAGGACACAAAGCCAGGAAAGAGGGTTTCTTCTTCCTGCAGCTGAGATGCCTTTGTACTGTTCATGTCTTTAATTCACAGGCTTGCAGACTGAGCCGGAGCCCTTCCACTGATAGCCCAGGCTCTCCAGCTCGCAGATGGGCCTAGGTGGGATTTCTTTCCTCCATAACTGCATGGGTCAACCTCCACACCCCGGACAAATATGTTCACCTTCCTGTGTGTCTGCCTATCTACTTGTCATCTATCTAACCTGTCTGTTTATCACCCATCCATCCATCATCTATCTGATCTCTCCATCCCTTATCTATCTACCTACCTGTCTGTTGTATAGCTGACATATTCATCTGTCACCTCTCATCTACCTGACCCCTTTATCTGCCCATCCTTCTAATACATCCCTCCATTTCCACAGGTCTATCCATCCGGGTGGTCTTCTCTCTCCCTCTCTCTCCCTCTCTCTCTCTCTCTCAACATCAACTCTTTCCTCTCTCTAGAAGAGAAACCCTAAGGCTGCTCAGCCTTTGGTGAAGGTCACTAAGAGACCAGACCACGTTTTCACACGGCACCCTAATTCTGTATATGTGGACCTTGTATAAGGATAGGGCAGCGCTCAGATAGTGATGGCCAGTGCACATCTGGTATTATAGTGACAATCAATTCATGTAACAAATGATTTCATGGTTGAGTATTTTATTGAGATATTTATTTTCAAGTCTGATATATATCAAATCAAGATTCTCATTCAAATTCCTTTTTAGTACTCTCAACTGTGTTTATTTGAAATATTGGGTAGGCCTGATAGATAGCCATAATGTCTTCCACAGGTGTGTGTTTGAAAACTTGATCCCCAGCTCATAACACGGTGTGGCAGTTGAGGAGTCAGGGAAACTTGAGGAAGCAGAACCTAGCTGGAGAAGCTGGCTCTCTGGTGGGTGGAACTTGAATTGATTGTCACGAATGACTGACACACTGTCTATCACATCATAGCGCCTCCTGTTGCCCGTTACCTTAAACCCAGCACCTATGTGCCCTGGTGACCACCTCTTGTCCTTTCTGTTTTCCACCCAGATGCTTCGGTGCCTGGGAACAGCTCTGACTTTGAAGTAGGAAGGCTGTAGATTTCTCTTTTTTTAATATTTATTTACTTATTATGTATACAATATCCTGTCTGTGTGTATGCCTGCAGGCCAGAAGAGGGCACCAGACCCCATTACAGATGGTTGTGAGCCACCATGTGGTTGCTGGGAATTGAACTCAGGACCTTTGGAAGAGCAGTCAGTGCTCTTAACCTCTGAGCCATCTGTCATCTGTAGATTTCTATAGCATGAGCCATGGGCTCAATGGCATCAGTGACAACAAAACACCCTCCATCTAAAAGGAAGATGTGCTGAGTCGCAGGTGAAAAGTCTACCTAAACTGACAGCTCTCCCAGAACCCACTAGAATTCAGCAAAGATAGAATCTTCCCTCGGGTTTAAAATCAACTCTATCTTCTGCCTTCCTGAAAATTGTCTGGAGATGCCAGAGAGATCCCAGGGCATACTGAAGCTTCTCCCCTCATTTCTCAGTTCATGTCCACGTGTCTATACATTGTGTGTGACCATGCGTAGGTGTATGTGTGTGCGTGCATCTGTATGTGTGTGAGTATATGTGTGTGGTGTGTGTGTGTACTGTGGTGTTTGTAAGTGCATGTGTGTCTATGTATATAAGTACAGTGTGTGAGAATGTGTATATGTATATGTGTGTGTATATGTAGGAGTGGTGTGTGTGTGTACAAGTGTGCATGTGCCTGTGTGAGTGCATGTGTGCATGTATGAGTGTGTGCACATGTAAAAATGTATAGACTTAGGGGTGGTTCTGCCTCTCTAGAGAACTCCTAACACACATGAAAAGGTGAGGAGCATAACCAGCTAAACTGTCCTCTTCTGTGTTACTAATGGGAGACTGAGGTTTGGTGCATACCTGAGTTAATGCATTCTTCCTAGGTACTGTGCGCAGTACCCAGTACCAGGTATAAGAACATATAACAAACAGCTCCGCATCCACCTCTCCCCACCACAGTTCCACCGCCACCTGCTTCCTGTCTTTCTCTCTCTAGTCCTAACCTATCAAGTGCCAAAGTGCTGACTGGCGGTGCCCAGACATGAGAACAGACACTTAGTCATCAGGAGAAGTGTCTGAAGGAACTAAGTCCTAAATACTGACTACTGAGGTATAGACACAAATCCCATCCTCATTTTTTAAAAATACCCCCATTGCATCTAATTAGTGATGCCCATATGTGGACCAGGCTGCTGTGGGCTTGTTTCTCTGTCCGTGTTCTGCGGCAGGCAGCTCTGAGACCGTTCAGATAGGGTAGATCTTCATCACCTCTTAGGGATGGAGCACACTGCCACACTTAACTCTCCCTAAGTATCTTTTCTAATAGCCTCAGATTGGACATCCTATCCTGACAAGGGCCCTGGTGGTCACAACGCAGTGCCAGTGTCTTCTTAAATAAGCACAGCCCTATTGCATATGAACAAGTGATTTTCCCTTCCTTAGGCATGGGACACAGCAAAGACTACAAAGAATGCAATAGCTTGACAGGCAACAAAGCCAGGATGGGAAGTTGGTTTGACCAGAGAGAAGGCCGATTGGACGATCAGTTGCAAGAGAGCAAAAGCTCTGCGACTTCTCTCCTTTGGTGGATGCCCTCTGCCTGTGTGTGACCTGCTGTCCTGGCTTTGAGTGCACTCCATTTGCTCTCCCAACACAAACACCACCATTGGTAGACCATGGGTGGGGGGTGAGGAGACTTGCTGCCTGCACTGTAGAACCCAGAGTCACCATGAAAACCTAAGGCCTGCAAATACTGGCTGTGACATGCCCAAGGGACACCCGTTCCATACTTGTTCTGCATTGAGCTGTCAGGTGGTGCTTCCCCCGACAGATGCGGCCACACCTAGCCACACCTGTCCCACACATGCACCAGAGTCCGTGCCATTGCCTTTCCTATGCCTGAAGCTGGGAGACCTGTGAGTCTCACTTAACCGAATAGGATTCAACCATGGGTTTGTGAACTATAACCAAAGATGTGTGACATATTTCTGACACCAGGTGTTGGTCTGGGATGATTCCAGCCCCTCTGGAGGCTGCTTCCTGGGTAATCAGGTCTGGAAACGGTAATTTGCCATTCATAAGTCACAGGTCTGTATTTCTGTAATGGCCTATTTAGGAGGGGAAGGCCCTTCCAGTTCTTCTCAACACCTGGATTCCCTTCAACAATAACAAGCACCAGCCTTTACCTTCTCGCCTCAGCGGCCAGCATTGAAGGAGGCAGACCTCCAGAATATCAGCAGCCCAGCTAAGATTTCCTGTCCCTGTGTGAGCCTGTGCTGGCCAAGCCAAGGCAGCCTCCTGGCCTGCATCTCGGGTCTGTTTTGGGTGGAAACTGGAGCATGCCCTTCTGCAAATGTCAGGCTTGGGATACTGAGTTCTTCCCCACGGTTAAAGGGATGGGGCGTGGCCGAGTTAGGGTGGAAAGGAACAGCACACCGGAATGGCTTTCCCGGCCAGGACTTGCTGCTGTCGCTTGCTGAGAAATGCACGGGAGGAACCCTGAAAACAGAGCCACCGTCCAGGTGGCAGCAGGGGATGTGGCTTCCATTGGGATGCGCACAGCTCAGGGCGTGGTTCTGAGAGGTAGCATGCAGAGAGCATGTGCCGCTGGCCAGGTTCACCTGCTTAGAAGGGGAGGAAGGAGGAAACAGGAGAGGCTCTCCTGCTGCTGCGTTATGTATTCTTAACATAAAATTAGTTCATTAAAAATTAAAATCAAGAAACCACACAAAAAGATACTTTATTATTTGAGGATTCGGTGAATCTGAACCATATCGGTCCCCATCCCTGCAACTTCTTCCTTCCACATCTTCTTGTCTTCCGTTAAAAACAAAAACAAAACCCAAAACCACTCACTCCAATTAGTGCTGTCCATATGATCAGGGACGTGGAGCTATGTGGAAGATGGGCACCCCACTGGAGCCCACACCCCTGAAGAAAACTCTCCAGCAGCTGCCAAGTTCTCCACAGCTATAAATCCCTCCGCATCTCTGCTGCCTGGCTTGATCTCGTGTGCAGGCAACAGCAGCTGCTCTGAGTTCAGAGTTCACTGGCCACGTTATGTCCAGAAGACACTGTTCTGACCCCTCTTCTCATAATGTTCCCAGAGTCTTCAAGGGGAGGGAAGTGATGTAGATGCCCACGGAAGGCTGAACACTCCTCCGTCACTATTCTCCGCACTTTGGCCAGTCATGAGTTCTTCGGAAGAACTAGCATTATTTTTAGAGAAAACTGAGTGTCCCAGCTTCTTTTCATGTCTCTCCAACCTTCCTCTTCGGCTGACCCCTGGAAGATACGGTAGCTGCCCAATGTGGTCCCTGCTGCAGCACCTGCACACACTGCAGAGATAAGAGGCCATGGTGAACACAGGTCCCACAGAGCTGAGCTAGCACCTTTTGCTGCTCACTTGTCTGTGGTTTATTATTGTTTATTATTATTACTATTATTACATTTAACTTTCTTTTGATTTTCCTACAAGGTAAAGCAGAGTCCATGTTTCATTCATTCAGGGTGATGTTCCCCCCTCCACCCAAAGTTACTCATTGACATGAATGCAGGCCCAGGTATGCAGGTACAGTCCCCAAAAGGATCTAACAAACTTAGAATATCTTGTTTTAAAAAAAGAAAATGATGAATTATACTCTTGATAGTTGAGAGCAACTGTAAAGCAACGGCATCTTTTATTTTATGGAAAAAAGATCTGCATATTTAGTCCATTAAACTGACCGTGTTTGTGCATAGACAGAATGTCTCCCCAACACAGACCAGAAGTCTGTATAGGAACAGTGGTAATGAAGAGCATGAACACGTGTGCCCTGAATTAAGCATGTCATAATCTCCGTGCAAGCATTCGAAAGCAGGTGAAATCTCTTTCTGTGCCCAAGGCTGACGTCATGCACGTACACGCACTCTCATTTCACACATATGGAGGAGGAGGAAGAGTGTGGATGAACACCATGATGCTGCGCTTTCCTGAAGGAAGATCCAGCCCCTTCGTCTATACCGGGTCAGAGGGCAGGCTCAAAGCTAGGTCCTCAGAAGGCGGGGTGGCCCCTCCCAGGCTTATCGGGGCCACATTGTGACCCAGGTCTCACTTGTTCCTCTATATACACATTCCGTTCTCTATTTCTCTGTTTAATGATTCTTAAAAGTTCCTCCGTCATCTTCTTAAAAAGTAAGCCTTTAGGAGCAAAGAGTCAGCGCAGAAGGTCATCAAGTCAGTCCTGACCATCCTGAGGATTCTGTCCCCTCCAAAGCTGACCATTCTTCCTGCTGCGCCCCAGTTCATTGTGTCTGGACAGCCCAGCATGCCTCCTGAGTGGCCAGCTGAGGCCACTGCATTCCACCACCTGCTGAGAGCATCACTCTGTAGACCTTCAGAAAGGACCACTTATGAAAGAGTGTCACACCCAGGACCTGGTGTACCTCTGGCTGCTCGATGTTAGTGACAGCACACAGCATGGCCCCATCTGGTGTCCTTCAAAACTAAGGCCATTGTGACCTAGTGAGATTTGCTTGTAAACACTCACGGCGGGATTTGGGTTTCATGGGATAAGAAATAGTAAAGTTCTTTTAATTTTTAAAAATTCCAAATTAAAATAATTTTAGTTTTCATATTGGACTGGCAGGGTAATTTCCAGACTTGCCTATGTGGTCTTATACACACACACACACACACACACACACACACTCCTGTGTAGTCACATACATTCACACACAGACACACACACCTGCATGGTCTCACACACACACACATACATGCGCACACACACACACCTGTGTGGTCACACACATGCATACACTCACACATGCATGCTCACTCACACACACCTGTGTGGTCACACATGCATGCACACACACACACTCACACACGGGCTGACTAATGCTTTCTACCCCTCAGGGAAAAGATCTGGAAAAAGAAAATTCAAGTAAAAAAGTTCATGTGTATGCAAATAAAAGTCAAGTCATCGCTATGACTATTATTTTACAGTACAGACTTCGAATTCGGAGCGAAAGGCTCCATGAACACTCTGCTCCAAGCCTCTTTGACTTTGGCACGTTTTCTAAGTTGTGCAGGCCGACTTCGAACTCACTCTGCACCGCTGACTGAACTGGAGCCATGGTTCTCTTGCTTCCTGACCCCAGCAACCTGTCCTGGCTGGGCAAGTAGATATGAGACAGGGGCAGTTAGCGCAAAGGAGAAGCCAAAGGCTAAAGCCCCAAGTCCCTAAGTGTCCCCATTAGATTCCCCCAAACAGGGAGCCTGAAGGAGGAGCCACATCCGATGGGGGAGGAATCGGGTGAATGTTCCCGAGAATTAAGAGTGTCCCTGTACTATGTGGGACAACTTTGATTTTCCAAAGGAAATTGTACAGTCTAAAGCCGGGAGAGCAAAGCCCCACTACAGGCAGAATGTCTGTGTGAAGGATGTCTGCTTGGAGGACGGTTTGCCTGCTCACTGCTGCTTCTGTCTGCTTTTCCTCAAGGGCAGCCCCAGTCAGAGGCCCAGCCAGAAGTCCTGACTCTGAACCTTTGCAGGAAGAGTTAGTGTGTGTGAACACTAACTCAGGCACATGGTGGGCAGTCCCACTGTGGGCAGACTGGCATGAGTGTATGCCTCAGGTGCAGGGCAGACAGTCCTACTGTGGGCAGACTGGCATGAATGGACATCTCAGGTGCAAGGTGGACAGTCCCACTGTGGTCAGCAAAGATATGCAGGCTGACAGAGGAGGACATGTGTGATCTACTTCCCAAGGATTGGACAGAGAGTAGACAAAGACAAAGGAGGAATTGTGGGAGGCAGGGACCAAGAGGCAAAGGCTTTCTAAAGCCGCCAAGTATCAAAGGCATCTAGAAGGCAATTGGAGGACTTCTGAGGACAGGAAGAAGGTTCCAGAGTGGGCCAGGATGGCTATTCCCAGGGCCCATTTCTGATTCAAGTATAGAAGAAGCAGGCAGGCAGTACCTGACGCAGTCAACCACTCTGGGTTTGCTGTGTGCGGTTCATGTGTAGCAATGTAAGAAGAGAAAGGTCTCTGAAACACAGTCACAGGCCGTCCTCTCTGAGAGCTGGAGTCACAAAGATAAAAGATGGCAAAGGATTTTGAAGCCAAGAAAACAAAGGAGAGCAGAAAGGTTCACCAGCATGCAAGGAAAGCTCTAGAGACTGACCTTAACTGGGCTTGAATCTGGCCTTTGTCTTTATCTCCTGGGGCCTTGATTTGCTGTGTTTTGTGTAAAATGGTGACTGTGAGCACCACAGGAAGTCAATACAGTCAAGGATGCCAGGATCCTGCTCCATCTACAAGAGCTGATAGCACCCTTACTCCCAGCACCGTTATCAATCAGAAAAATGAAATCATGGCTGATGAACATTTAAGAGGGGAAGCATAAGTTTAGAAGAAGAGTAAGTCACAAGCTTGATTAACAGTATATGATAAACACATACAGAGAGAAGAAGCAGAGAGTGAGAGAGAGAGAAATCCCTTTAAAAAATCAAAATCAAAATGATAACATTTAAGCATCTGGCTTAAATATTAAATGTAAAAACAATGATAAAAAGAGATAGAAACTTGGGACAGATGAAAATGTGGCCAACACACTAGCTGAAGAGGAGACAGGGAGGGTCCTTCAGAACCTTGTCCTCTTATGTGCATTGAGACAGTGGCACACTCAGAGGGTTGGGTCACAGGGGATACGTTTCTGAACAGTCAGGACCTCTGATTGCCCAAACTTTCTGAAGGAGAGTAGTTTGTCACAGAAGTCTTGGTGGACCTGAACCTGTACTTGGTGACTAACGCTGACACCTCTCTGGCAGGGGTCCTCTCCCAGCGTCCTGGAGTCCTGCAGCAGCTGATATGGGGCTGAACACTGTGGCAAGAGAACCACAGAGCAGATGGTGTGATGTCCTTTCAAGGCCATGGGTTTGGTCTCCAGGCTCCAAAGAACAGCTAAGAGAGTATCCAAGGCAGCTGTGAGATGGTAAGGCCAGGGTCTGGGTCAGCTACACAGCACACGGGGCCCAGCAGAGACACCTGTGTCCTATAAGGCAGTCATAATAGGAAAGTTCCTGAGGAGAGCCTCATTCACACACGCTTAGCCTGTGAATCTGAATCCCTGAAGAAAGGAAAGAATGCAGATCTGGGATTTCTTGTAATTGTTCTGAATTATAAAGGGAGGCTGTGTTCAGAAGACATGGCTGGCATGCTGTGCCTTCTGTCTCGTCGGTCCTTTTCCTTCCTGGTCCCCAATGATGCCCCTGGCCCTGCAGGACTTTAATATTCTGGGTCTACATGTTGTGTTATTTTGTTGCTGACATATGAAGAGGAAGGAGTATTGGGGAAAGAATAAGAGAGACTCCTGACTTCTCTCTAATTTTAGTGTGAGAGCGTGTGTGTGTGCGTGCATGTGTGTGCATGGCGTGTGTGCGCGAGGGCGTGTGCTCGTGCGTGTGTGCGTGCGTGTGTGTGTGCGTGTTGTGTGTGTGTGTGTATGCACGCATGCACATGGGTGCCCAAGGATTCCAGAATAGGGCACCTAATCTCCTGGAGCTGGAGTCACAGGAGATTGAAAGTTACCCCGCACAGGTGTTGGGAACCAAGGTCTAGTCTCTTGTGAGAGCAGTACATCCTCTTAGCCACTGACCCATCTCTGTAGCCCAATTCTGACTTTGTCTGCTTAGTGACCAGGCTAAGGAGCCTTCTCCAGCATCTGTGTTGATCCATGACCATTGAGCACACCAATCGAGATATGTCCAATTCGTTCTCAATTTTAGGATACTTTGCCTCAGTTCCTGAGGTCTTCCCTGCCCCTGATTGGTCCACAAGCTTCATTCCAACGAGAACTGCATGGCTTAATACTGTCTTTCCACACAAGAACCACGCTCATGCTTCCTGTGCCTCTGTTAACGCGGAACCTAGGGAAGAAAATCACTTCTCACAGCACTTGGAAAGCAAAATCCTCAATAGAATCTCGAAAGTGCTGGGAAAGATTTGGATAATCTTCCAACTTGGCCACTCAGCGATCACATGCACCGACCCACATTCCAACCAAATGCGGGACGGCGCCTTTGTATTGTGTTTTGTTTTTTTATATAGTCACACGTTTATTCTTAGGCGTCTCCAAAAACACAGCAAATGGTTTTGCTTTGTTTTATTTGTTTTCTTTCTTTCTTTTCTATTTTGTTTTGTTTTTTGAGATAAGGTTTCCCTGTAACTTTGGACCCTGTCCTGGAACTAGCTTTTGTAGATCAGGCTGGCCTCGAACTCACAGAGACCCCTGTCTCTGATTCTTGCTGGGATTAAAGGAGTGCGCCACCACTACCCAGCTACTCTCAAGGCTTCATAGTCTTCCTGACCCAGTGAGTGTCATAGCTAGCTGTTCTCTTAGAGCAAGAGAAACTAGAAGTGAGGGAAGGGGAGGAGGAGGGGGAGGTATCCCAACACCATGGCTTCTGGGCCTGAAGTTGCATGAAATATCTACTGAACAGAAATAGGAACAGAGAAACATGGGGGGGGCTAAGCATACATTTTAATTATGATACAAGCATGTCCCCAGGTCCAAGGTATCAGGCAGGATGCCCTACTCATCAACATGATCAGCGAGAACCCCTCAAAAGTAGAAGCCTCCCAGATACTGTCTACTGTTGACTCAAGTTTGAAGGACGTGGTTTCTTTCCATGTCCTCTGTGTTCTTCTATGAGGCTGTTTATCAGATGCATGGGACATTTTTTGTTTATGATGGCTGATAGTTAACCATTCACCAAGGACGGGAGTCCTTTGTACCTATTACTGTCAAGCACTTGTTTGGACTGCCTCTGACCCTTGGTACCTGAGGGGCCTGACTGGAACCTTGAAAACAGCCCATTGAGAGAGGGTATCTGGGTGTCTGGTGGGGCCCTTCTGTCTGTCGCCACCACCTCTTACTGCATAGAAAAAGGGTGGGGGCGGGGGTGGCACCAAAACTAAAGTCTCGGTCATAAGAGCAAGCACATTGTCACTCAAGGTGAGCAGAACCATCCTGGGTTATACGGATAGATTCCAGAGAGAAATTGTACAATTTTTTAGAAGTGGATATGCCTTTTGGGTCGGGAGAGTGGTGGGAACAGCATACAGAACAAAAGCCAGAACCGATGGCCCAGCCACGTTCCTCTGAACGCTGCATGTGGCGATCAAAGTCCTTCCTCCCAGAGTAGTTCAGGGGAGTATGTCCATACGTCTGATTATTCGGTGACCAAGGCACCTCAGCTTCCAAAACACAGGCAGATCCAAGGAAGAGACCTGGGAAGTCACCACACCTGGTTTAATCATTCACCGGGGAGGCTCCTCTTAGATGAGCAATTGACTCGGTTGTAATCTCTCTTCGCCGGCTCATTCAGTCAACAGACATTTATTGCAAGGTTACCATGTGTGGCGTACCTTGCGACTCTCAATCAGAGAACTCACTGCTCTCCCAGGACTCATAACCCAGCCCCTGGCACACACACACAAACACACCCACATTAGCTTCAAAACAAAGTTGTAAATGGGCTGGCCGCATGTCCAGGACAGATGATAAATGTGAAGAGGGCAAAGCAGGATTATAACTGTGTAGGGTTCAGGAGCCCTGTCATGAATGAAGCCATATCACCGCTCGGGTCAACGAACGCATAGGAAGACTTTGAAGTGCTCACAACACCCAGAAGAAGAAAGAAAGAGTAAAGCCCCAGAAAGAAGGGTTAGCTTAGAAAACTTTGCCATGTTAGAAGCATCGAGAGCAGGATTCATGGGCTCAGGGTCGGGAAGGTGGGTGATGAAGTTCTCGTTCACTGAAAGTTGTGGTAAAGAGTCTAAAGATGGGGGAAGTGCTGCTTGCCAATCAAATCTGGAGTATGTGGACTCTGGGTTGAGACTGTGTTTTCTACTTGTAAGGCAAAGTGAGAGTAACCCGCTTTGTGACACAGTCCTATCCTTCTCAATTAAGAACATTCCTATATTGTCACCTCGTGCTGGTCTCAGAGTGTGTGACACAAGCCAAGCGTTTCCATAGCCTTCGGACACCCACAGGTTTAACTGAAGCGTCTGTCCACTCAGTTTCTCAAGCCTTGGCTTTTTCAAAGACTTTGATGGGGCAACCTTGACTATAACCCATATCACTGGTCACTTCGGAAGAGCCCAGCCAGAACATTCACAGCCCTTCAGGTAGGAACAACCACGTCAATCTGATACACAATATTTGCTGAATTTTGCCTTTAAAAAAAAAAGGAAGGCAGTTTCCAGAAGCGGGAAGTAACCCAAAAATATCAAAGGGATTTGCATCCATGGAAAGTGTCACATTAGAGACTATCCCAGTGAGTTCCCTGTGCCTGTGACAAACAACATACATTCGTAGAAGACGATACCAGGAAATATTCATAGGCATGCACATAACATTATCTGTTTCTGTAGAATTCTGTCTGCAGCAGGTTTGTGGGAGAAACCAATAAAGATTGATGAAAAGTCTCCCGCTGTCTCAGTGGTCCCTTATTCTAACAAAAGCATCTTACAATCACATGATGCAACTTAGAAGCAAGTTTTACTCCAAAATAATTACTTTTCAGGAAATACTGTTCTCATTGTTTTTTTTTGTTTGTTTGTTTTTAAATTCTTATACTTATTGATCGTGAACACAGGAAAGAACCATTTGGGACACATGCCATAAACAAACATAGCTTGAAATATTTTTGGTTATTTGGCTTTTTAAAATGTTTTAAAATCTCTTAGTGTCCTCATTGTTGTCTAAGTTCTCTGTGATTGTGGTTTGTAGGCTGGTTTTCTTTGCTTTACGTTTAAAAGCCCACCTATGAGTAAGTATATGTGATAATTGTCTTTCTGTGTCTGGGTTACCTCACTCAAAATAATGTTTTCTAGGTCCATCCATTTTCCTGCAAAATTAAAGATGTCGTTATTTTTTTCTGCTGTGTCGTACTCCATTGTGTAAATGGACACTAAGAGAGACTTACATAGATCTAATCTACATGGGAAGTAGAAAAAGACAAGATCTCCGAGTAAAATGGGAGCATAGGGACCTTAGGGGAGGGTTGAATTGGGGAGGGGAGAGGTAGGGAGAGGAGCAGAGAAAAATGTAGAGCTCAATAAAAATCAATAAACAAATGCTTTAAAATCTCAATCCTTACAATGAACGTGAAGGAAGAGGCTAGCTGCACAGGTGGGTGAGTCACAATCCATCCCAGTTTTCTATGAGCCACATTTGTCTATTCACAAGCCTATTATTTTATGAATTCTTTCATAAAACCTTTATCAAACATATTATGTACAGAATAGGTTGCTCTTTGAAATTATGCTCTCTCAAAGAGAATGGGATGTTTATTTTATGGCTGGCAGAGGTGCCCTTTCAAAACACCACAGCTAAAAAATACAGTGGTGTTGTTAATCTCCCATCAGCTCAAACATACTCTAAAGAAGCACTCTCTCCAAAGAATTGCTCATCTGGTCTCCTAACCAAACCAGAGCCTCATATCCTGCAACTAACTCTGCAGGCTTCTGTATTTATCCTCACCCGAAATGTGTTTAGATCCAACCATCTGTGGCAGCACGGCACAGAAATCTCCTATCATTCTGATTCATTCTCTGGATGATCTTCTTCAGATGTTTGGAAACACGACATCCGAAATGTGGAAGGAAGTGCAACTTGGTGGCTTTGTTCTCGTTTGTCTTCCCATTTTGATTTTGGTCTTAGCTGAAGGCTGAGTACATCTCACAGCAACCAAGGAAACCAACTCGCCGTTCAAAGCCAGGGGTGAGCTGTCGTGACGTTGGGAGGTGAAGGCGGGCAGAGATCTGGGGGGAGTGGGAAGGGGACGTGGGCATGGATATGATCTCATTTCCTTATATGCACGTGTGGGATTCTTTAAGAGTAATAAGAAGGAGCTCGTGTTTTCCACGACAGTTGTATTGAAATGTCATTCACATAACCATAAAATCCACCCCCTTATGTACTTTATTCACCGAGCTGTAAAACCACTATCTTTCACTCTCTCGAAATGAAGCACAATTAACCGTGGCCATCGTTTCCCTCACCCGCCCCTCCAATCTCTTAGCAACCGCTAACCTACTTTCTCTTCCTGGAGCTGCCTTTCTGGACATTTCAGTGTAAATTGAATCACACAATATGTGGCCTATTGCTACTGCTTTTACTTGGCATAACGTTTTCAAGGTTCACACATGCTGCAACATGTATCAGGGCTTCATCTTTATATATATAAAATATCGGATAAGTGTTTTATGGCACGGATACCCCAAATTTTGATTACTCAGCCATCTGTTGCTGGGTGCTTACTTCCAACTTGGCCCGAATGGAAAAAGCACATGAGAACATTTGTATGAGGGTTTTCGTGTCGACGTTAAGTCTTCGAGTCTCTTGGGCACGACTCCAGCTGTGGCATTACAGACTCACATGGTAACTCTGTGGTTCACATTCTGAGGAACTGCCAAACTCCCTTTCAAAGTCTCTGCACCACTTTGCATCCCTGGGGAACTCTGACCTTGTTGCCAACACCCGCTTTGGAAAGTTTCGTACAACTGAAGCTAAATAATATCTCTTCGTTTCTAAGAATTCGTCTCCAAGAACACAATGAGAACATACCATTTCAATCTCATCGAGAAGAGGTAAGGAGTGGACTCTCTTCCAGCTGGCAGTCTCTCGAATCATTGTACGCTCTGTGTACCAGGATTCTGGGAAGAGCATCTCTTGCAGCCGCCGTATACTCTCCTCGGGTCATTTTCACTCTTAGCTGTTTCCTGGTATACAAGGAACATCACACAGGGACCTTCAACTGCATCCCTCATGTAGACAAAGCACATAGTGTCCAAACAGAAGAATTCAAGTGGTGTGTGACTCCAGGGCCAGGAAGTAAGAGCTTCTGACTCCGATTCCTCTCGTACCCCTCTAGACTGTTTATAACTCCTAGCTGTAGGTTTTCATTCTCTTGTGACTACCATGTGTCTTTTGTAAGGGCCGTGTCCAGTCGTCTGATGCAATTTTTTTAGTGTCCGCAGCCAAATGTTTCCCTTAGGCACATTCTCGGGGCAAAATTAGCATTCACAGTATGCTTCAAAAGAAACAGGACCGCCAACTCAGAGAGCCTTGGGAATGTTTGAGCTGGGTGTCAAGTTCAATGTGTGCCCCTTTTTGAATTAGGAAAGATTGCTCACACGCCCCCTCCCAAATACCTAGAATTCTCTCAAAGCGCTGTAATAGGAAAATGTTCAGTGTGGAAGAGTTCAGACTTTCCCATGGCGAGGCTGGACTAAGTGGAGGAATATAGGAAGCACATGATAGATGTGTATGTGGAAAAGCAGACTGGATTCTAGGAGACCATCTGCGGAGTCCTGGACAGATTACACAGGAGTACACACATCACTAATTGAGACTGCTAAATTATGTACATGCGTACTGGCACATGTGTACACAGAGACCCACGAATTCACACACATATGCGTATACGTAGGTATATAGACATACTATAGAAATCCAGCATCCATACATTCTCAACCTCAGTGCATTTTCTGTACACAGGTCCTGCCATAGTTAGTCCTCAAAAATGAATTTGTTACATAATTTATAGTATCTTTTAAAACCCGCCGCATTCTGTAGGTCTCAGTCCAGGGTTTTTTCACTTTGCTAGTACTCTGTGTATGACTTGCTGTGGTTTGAGTATGAACTCTCCTCTCTCTCGGGCTCAAGGTTTGAATAGAGCCAAGCTGGTGGCTCTCTTCTGGGGACTGTGTAACCTTTGGGAGATGGCACACACCTGTGGGAAGTAGATCACAAAAGGCAGGCCTTAGAAGGGTACCTGCTGGCACACACCCCCAATTCTTGTCTGTTTCTCGGTTCCCCGTGTGAAAAATCACCTTCATGACTCACCCACCACAATGGGCAGGCTCTGCCACACCTTCCTCACCGTGATGGTGATGGACTCCGAAACTGCAGGCCAGCCGGAGAGCCCTTACGCGGCTCCCTCTGGCATTCTGTCGCAGCATCACATAGATAACAATCATATTTACTGTCCTGTAGATTCTATAAGTATCCTGGGTTGTGACCGATGGATTTTCTTGACAATCAGAGCAGGACTCAAGCGGAAGGGGGTTTGACCTGCCGAGGCCATGAACATCTTCTGCTTTTAACCTTCTACACATCCTGGTGCGGCTGCTGAGATCCTGGCATTTAACATAACTAACCCAGCAACATGCTTTCCTATTCACTAAGAGGACCCACATCACCAGTTCCATTGGCGGGAAGATCTCAAGAACAAACCCCTTGTTACTTCAAGAACATTGCTAGAATTCGAGGGTATCTTTATGTATGGCCTCAACTTGCCCAGGCTACCATCTCAGAAATAATAAGGCTAATATCACCATGCCAGCTTCCCATGAGGGTCTAGTTTATAATTCTTACTGAGTACTCCATTCTACCTTCAAGAGCCCTGGCCGTGAGCTTCCACCG